>OY744602.1:20874242-21156742 GCA_963556255.1 Allolobophora icterica
TTATTATTATTATTATTATTATTATTATTATTATTACAAACATTTTTAACGCGCACAAAGTCACACAGAAATGCGAATCTGAGGCGCGGTTAGTCAGCCGCCAGGTGAAGAGGAATTAGATATCCATATGTTTGAAAGACAGTGAGAAGTAATGAGTTTTAAGGCGTTTCTTGAAGAAAGAAGAAGAGGTCGAGCAACGGATAAACATTGGTAGTCGGTTCCATTCCTTGGGGGCTGCAACATGAAATGTACGAGAGCCCATGGCATTGCGGCATCTAGGCCATAGGCGTAGCTACATTGAGGCAAGAGGAGGCAGTTGCCTCCTCTTGGTTTTATAAAAAAAATTAATTTTCCTTGGGTTATAGCCCTGCACCTGGATTTTGCCTCCTCTTGAACGGTGAATGCTGGCCCAAGAGAAGAAATTTAAGAAGAAATTCAAAAAAGGTCATAAAATTTTTTGACAGAAATCTCCCAAAAAAGGTCATCAATTTCTTTGGGCAGCAATCTCCATAAAAAGGTCATAACATTTTTTAAAAGATTTTTGCCTCCTCTCGAATTTAAGTCTGGCTACGCTCCTGATCTAGGCTCAACCAAAAGACCCATTACCGAATACCGCAGGCTGCGTGGCGGGATGTAAGGAGAGTTGTGGTTGAAGGTAGGTATAGGAGTGCACATTGTGAGGGTTTTATATGTCAAGCAGGCCAGTTTAAATCTAATTCTGAAATACATGAAACTGAACAGCCAAGAATTCCATTGCAACGCGTGACACCGAACACCACAGACTCCAAAAGTTCTCTTGAAACGCAAATGTTTTATGAACACCTGTCAAGGCAGTGCAGAAGAAGTGCCTCTACTTCGTATTTTCAAACAACTGTAGTGCACAGATTTGATAATCTGGAGCATCATCGTAAGTGCTTCGTTTTATGATCTTACACATGCAAGGAGCTCAGAAAACGGGTTTATACGGGAAAACGGCGCCACTGAAATCATTAGAAGAGCTAGGCAGGCATTATCAGGCACTAGCAGAAACATGAAAATCATTATCTTTCATTAAGAAGTACGTGTAAGATTGTCACTATAGTCACCAGAAGAGGCGATACAGGCACGGTCTTAATTGAAAAATGATTATTAAAAGTAGCGATTAAAGGCAATACGGTCACTAGCAGTTACTAGGCCTACAGAATGAAATAATTATGGTCATTAACAGTTACGAGAAAAGGCAAGTTGGTAACTAACAGTCGCCAGAAGAGTCAACACAAGGCTTTATTAATAGATACTATAGGCCCTATTAGTAGGTTTTAAGTCACTTGGGGAGACGGATAACGTAGACGGTTACAGCAAGACATCACGCAGTCGCAGAAATGTGTCTTCTGGTTATTATGTGTGAAACAGCCTGCCTGTCTGTGTGTTTCTGCTTATGCACACGTGTGTGGGGTGGGGTGGGGTGGGGTGGGGGTAAGAACAGATTATATCGTTACCTGCAGTCGAACAATAACCGCTCGCTGGTTGAAACGATTCGAACGCGAATGGCGAAAATCATCGTATGAATGGCTTTGGTGGATGGAGGTGAGAAGAGAGATGGTAGGAGGAGGAAGAGGAGAAGGAGGAGGAGAGACTGATAGCGATGCAGTCCATAGGATGGCGATTCAAGCAGGGCTGCAGGTGGCTGCGGTTGCAGTCATCGTCGTCTCTCTAATAATAATGCTAGTGGCCTGCATTCGCCTCCGTATCATTGGCATAGAAAATTATAATGCATTCTCTATGTGCAGTGCGCCAAACAGCATCGCCAACAAGCAGCAGCAGCAGCAGCATCTGATGCTGATGCGGACATAGCTGTGCGGGGGCGGGGGTGACTCGAACCCAGTTCTACGCTCAGAGTCACCCACATCACTGCCACGCTTACTTTCGACGTGAAAATGGTCTCATTGTACTATTTCTGCCCATAGTGACCGTTCTCTCCAAGGGAGGCTTGAGATTGACCTTAACACTGTAAAGTTCTGTCTTAGGATCCGACTCTGCCCCTTCCGCGATAGCCCTGTGGGCAACGTCTTGAGGATGGCCTTTTCTCAGAAATAGGGTTCGTTCCTTTACCGGCAATAGTCATTCTCTTTTGGCATATCTTTTTACTATGAGTTTTCTCCACCGCCGTTCTAAATCTCGGAACTAGGCTACTTCGAAAAATATGTGACTCCATTCGTTCTCTGAGTTCCTGGGACAAAAAAGGCTCATGACAAAGTCTGCGTCTTGCTGCCCTAAGCACATAGATATTTGGCAACGTATCTATAGTTATGACTTCCAGCCTAACAGGCAAAAATAATCAGGCAACATAACTTAGGCGACTGAATAAGTTCTCATACTCGGATTCTGTTTTGGGAATTCTCAGCACCACAATTAATAAATTCTGCTTTAGACTCTGCAGGGTACGTGGATAACCGGGTCCATACTTCAGCTTATCGATTATTCTCTTCCTTCCTCTGTGTCTCTCAGTTTCCTACCTGGTCTCATTTAGAGTGGGAACTCTCGTGGTCTTCAGGATTTAACACAACCCATCTTCATTGAGGAAAGGTGTGTGGCACTGTGGCTGGTTTGTCTTTCCCAGAGTTTCAGCAAACATCTAATCGTATTGTTAAGGTCGTGACGACCTTGAAACAGGTATTCACCAAGATAATTTATCAACGATTATAGCCAATCAAACTATTACCTATGCTTACATCCAATCAATCTGTTCTATATATGATTATTCATTCATTCATTCTTGAAATTTATATAGCGTCTCTTCAAGAGACCTAATCAGAGGCGCGATTATATCCAATCGATTCGTTCTCCAGCAACAAAATTAACATTATTATTATTATTATTATTATTATTATTATTATTATTATTATTATTATTATTATTATTATTATTATTATTATTATTATTATTATTATTATTGTTATTGTTATTATAATTATTATTATAATTATTATTATTATTATTATTATTATTATTATTATTATTATTATTATTATTATTATTATTATTATTATTATTATTATTATTATTATTATTCTTACGCATATATTAAGTGCCACTATCTAAATGACCAAGCATCAGTTGATTGAATGAGCAACTTTGAGTGAAGGCCTTGCTCAACCAGTAACAGTCTCAAATGAGATTCAAACCCGTAGGCCTACTCTCCGGGTTACAATGCGAGTGCACTAATCAGCCGGCCACCGCGTCCCAATTTTTATTCGATAGAATCTACCGGTACTTCCCGAAGTTGTTATTCAGGATCTGACAGGCGTTTCCTCTAGAGACAATTCGATGATGTCTTACGGATATGTATACAGTCTCAGCGTTCGTCCCTCGAAGGTAAAGCTTTCTATCACTTGACCTCCGGTTGACCCCAAACAGACTTCCTGTCTTTGAAGCAGGAGTTGAACACCAGTCACGTCTCCAACATGATTCCTCTTTCGACAGATTCACAGATTTTAAAACTCTCTATCGACCGGCACGGACTCTCTCTCTCGTAGATCCGAAGTCTCTTAAATAGGCCTACTCTTGTTGACCGTATTCGACGATCTCAAATAGGCTACAAAGCTGAAGCCTATATTACACAATTCCGGTTTAAACCTACACCAAATAATCAATGAATGTTGTCTGTAAAACTCAAGTACTCTCCGACACAGTGCGAGGTGGTAGAGCCCTGCGCCGACGTCATAGAGTCGGCGGCGGCGTGCCGGGCATTTTGGGTCGGCGGCGGCGGCGCGCCGACGAACAAAAATCGACGGCGGCGGCGCCCACGAAATGTCGGCGTCGGCGCGGCGCGGCGTGCCCTAGTTAGAAGCATGAGTCACTATGAGAGTTGAACAGCCGTTGGTCCTGTGACCAGTCAAGAGGGCCATGTTCTCTGTCACAAAATGGTCTGTATAACTAAAGACCTTTACCTGAGGATAGCACACCTGTATGGTTAGGCTAGACTGAGGTAGGCGGAGACGATAGCATGAACAATTAGAGGATGGGCTAGAGGTCAGTTAGAAGACAGTCGGACAGAGATAGTCGGTGAAGACAGATGGTTCGCTGAGGGGAATCCGAAGAAGACGTCGGGGAAGGTCGGAAGGAAGGACGGACTGACGACGTAGTGGACTGCAGGAAGGTTTTAGCTTCGTTGTGGCTTCGTATTCGTAAGTATATTAAAGAATATATTTCAGTTGTCTAGAATAGTTTTGGAAACATAAGTAAATGAATAGGGTAAAGAATGTTTGAACTTTCGAAGCGTCCGTGTAGGACTTTGTTTTATAATTATATATAGTTAAGACTTGGGATTTTGCTTGAAATAGTTTTATAAATATATATATATCTATCAGGTGTATGGACTTTCGGCGCGTCTGTGTGAAGATACGAGTTTCGTGTACGGTACTTGGCTAAGGCATGGGAGTGTATATATATAAGTATATATATTTGCGTGTATATATATGCGTATGTATATATAGGGAATGTATAGAAATGAACTCTGAAATGATGTACAGTATATAGTTTAGTATAAGTGCTGGGAAGCTGGTTAAAATGCGTATGTATATATAGGAATGTATAGAAATAAACTCTGAAATGATGTACCGTATATATTTTAGTATAAGTGCTTGGTGACTTAGGGAGCGTGTTAAACTGTGATAAAATGGTAGGCCTAAAGTTTATGTGTTGCGTGAAGCTTATAAGGTTACTTGTTTCTTTAAGCCGGTGAGGGTGATGCACGAGTGTGGAAGAGGACGCTGAAGGGAACGTGGTGTCTGGAACGTGGTGACTGGAACTGGAACGTGGTGTCTGGAACGTGGTGACTGGAACTGGAACGTGGTGTCTGGAACGTGGTGTCTGGAACGTGGTGTCTGGAACGTGGTGTCTGGAACGTGGTGACGTGGAAAACAGGATGACGTGGAGGAGACGAACCTGTTGAGCGACGGATGGTTTGATCAAGCATCGAGTATCGACGGGTTTGACCAAGTTTAGAGAGCGCCTCTTAAGCAGAACAATTGGGAGGGTTGTGTTTCTTTTGTTTGTGTTTGGTTGTGGTTGAGTGTGAGTTTGGCACTTCAGACTGTGTGTAGCCTATACTTTTGAACTGTAGAGTAGGTTAGTAGGTTGTTTTCATGTTAACCCAAAAGAAGGGTCCATTTTTTGGAACTTTGTACATATAATGTAAATAAATATGTTTTTTTTCTTGTTTATCTTTGAGTTAGAATAAGTTAGAAAACTAGAATAAGAAAAGAACTCGTGACATTCTCTAAAGCCACTCCATCACACTGAAGCTCAACTACTTACAAAGCGACTGAGAGAGAAGACACCTTCAGACATTTGCCTTACAAATATGAAAATCCTAAATAACACTGCACATCTGCATAGGTATTGGAAAATTGTAATCAGATGAAGCAACATGCATTTGCATATTGCATGAATACACTTGCATTTGCACTGATACAGTGTAGGTCTACACATCAAATCGCATGGCAGAGGCCGGATAACAGCATCCTCCCAGTGAGTGAGGCTGATGTGAAAGCCATGAAGTAAAATGTAAATATATACGTTTTTCCTATGGTAATACAATGGCTGAGTGGCCTCACCCCTGTTAATTTTTCAGTGAAATTTACCAGGTGGTCTGCTACCCGCTTGAATTGGTGCCGTGCCTTTAAGGCTTTAAGATCTCCATAATATATAGATCATTGTTTGTATCATACTAAACTGAAAAAGACCATTCTGGATACTATACGTACTAAGTCAAAACCTGTCTCAACTAATAGGCCCTACTGTTTATCTGAATAGATTCCAGCCAAAAGTATTAATCAATTATACCTTCCGTTCTCCAGGAATTAGTTAAGTGGCATATCTTGATATTAATAGCACTTATATATTCCTCTGACCTTACAACAGTAAGCCAAAAATTTACACAGTTGTAATAAGACCACAGACATCAAAGTCTACAATCAATAGGTTATGGAAGCTATTCAACATGAAGGTAACGAATGGGAAATACTGTAGCACTGTAGTACACATACAAAGACATGCATTGCATATTGCTTTTGTTGTCAAGGTATTAAGGAAATGACAACAGGAACAGAAGTATCAAAACAATGGTTACTTGTATCAAGATTTCGCTTTAACCGACTGTGTGTATCATGGCACAAAGACAAGATCATCAGAGTATAAGGAAAATGAATTTGGTCAGGAAGACGATGCATTCCTAGTATCAAGATGAAGACCACAAACATTGTAATCAGCTATGTTAACTCTTCATCTTCTTCATTAACACACGAGTTCCTACCAATCAAAGTGCAATTTATGAGAATGGTTTGTTTAATAAAACATTTAGGCGTGGCTAGATATTTACTAGCTTATTTTACATCTAGATTTTTAAGAACTGCTAGATAGCCAATTAGCCGTATTTCAGCACCTTATATTCCTGAAGCTGTTTGTGTAGAAGTTTTTTCTGTCACAGAATAAGAGTTTTCACAGTGGCTGTATATTTACAACAGAGGCAACAGAGAAAATTCCTTTATATTTTGTTTATAAGCCTAGTTATTCTAGTTCGTCTGTTTTTTTCTTACTTGTCAACTAATACAGCCCATTTCACAATCACCAGCATGCAAGTGAACTTATGTGTGCTATGATAGCTGCAAAAGTCAACACGAATTGGTGATATCATACGCTCATAGCACTGACGACACCAATTCGTGTTGCTGATCAAGTTTCGCAAAGAAACCCAGAAAAATAAAATGAAGTAAGTACAAGATGTCCACTTCCATTTCGCACCAAGGCAACAATTCGTCGCAATATCATGGAAAACATGAAAAATGCAACAATGACAATTAAGCATATCAAAATGAAAGCAGACAATTATATATGTGCGTACATATATACACATATACATATACGTGAGTGTGCTTGAGCGCGCGTCTGCGTTTCTGCATATATTGTGTTCATTCTGTATCATATAGGCCTACAGGCCTAAAGTAGGCCTACTGCATGACATCTTCCTCTTTTCAACTATTGATCTTATTATGCACTACCATAGCTCTAATACAAATATTACCTTATCCTTGTGTACAGGACTATACAGACCAAACACGTGTACTCAGGACCATATACCTGTATAGGTCTATAGGCCTATGCGTGTATGTATGTGTATTATGCAGCCTATATATGTTGGAATCAAGTACAAATTGGGGTTGTTCGTACACTGCATACATCTTCCTTCACCACAGGGGGTGCGGCGGAAAGTTACTTTAAACAATAAACAATTGGGGGAATGCATTTCTGGGATAGGTGGGCCTAATCTTCGCAGAAGTCTGATTATTATTATTATTATTATTACTATTATTATTATTATTATTATTATTATTATTATTATTATTATTATTATTATATCATTATCATTATTATCATTGATATTGTAATCATCATTATCATTATCATTATTATTGTAATGAAGCTATAAATAGCCCTATAGCGCCTTTTCCGTAGGCTGACCCTTCAACAGCGACTGTGCAAGATTACACGGGATCCTATACTCAGAAGAGCGAACTTACCCACTTACCTTCTCGCCCACATAGCGTCAATTAGGCCTAGGTCTGAAAGGCAATGTTTCGTCTGTTTGTAAAGACGGGTTAGACCTGTATGGGCCTAACAAATAACAGAAGACGAAGCACTTTGAACCGATGTAGTCGAAAGAGACATATTAATGCTGATAACCATCAACATCATAGTCTAACTGTCTAACGCCAACCATTCGGTAGGCCTATAGGTGGGTGCGAAGATATATATGAACTGTCGAGTCGAGTGTTTTTCATCTTGTTTAGTAGGCTATACCGCTGATAATCGAAATAACATATGGATTATATGAGTTGATTCGGTCAAAACCAATTCTATATATGAGTTCGTGTAGGCCTCTAAAGGTTTTCTACAATGTGTCTGGCATATTAGCATAGTCTTGCAACTCCCATCGAAAGAGTTAGCTACAACACAATATAGTTGTACAAAACTGGCAGCGGTGGGATTCGAACCCACGCCCCCGAAGAGACTGGTGCCTAAAACCAGCGCCTTAGACCACTCGGCCACGCTACCTTAACGTTGAATCAAGCACATAACAAATATAATATGGGCCTATGCAACTTCTCGCGAAATCTCATTTCTGCATAATTGCAATGACGACGTCTACAGCGATAGTTCTTCTACGCTTTAATATTAACAATACACCCAAATACGTTATCACTGTTATTAACGCAACCATAACATATTAAGAACTTACTGTCTTTACGGTATCTGCTGCCTTCGTTCAGTTGGCCAATAGTTCAAGGACAGAGACAGACAGAAACACGCACGCACGCACGCACGCACGCACGCACGCACACGCACACACACACACACACACACGCACGCACGCACGCACACACACACACACACACACACACTGAGAGACAGACAGACAGACAGAGACAAAGACAGACACAAAGAGATACAGAGAGACAGAGACAGAGACAGAGAGAGAGATATATACAGAGACAGAGACAGAGAGACAGAGAGACGAGACGAGACGAGCCGAAGACGAGACGAGACGAGATAAACTGTAATGTTTAGGTTTAGAGAATGGAGAGACAACAGATTGGTCGGATCAAGGTAAATCATAGTGCAAAGGTGGGGCTTGAGTTTGAATGGAGAATATTTACCGTAATAGGCGGAGATGCTTGAGATAGGTAATGCCATAATGGTGACTGAACGACGGGACGGGGGAAGGAATGAAGAATTTTGGGACTTCAGTAAGTAGGCGTATACGTGTAGCGACAATGGGTGCGGCCCGAATCCCCGAAACAACAGCAACATCCATTTCATTGGGGGGGGGGGGGAGAGAAACATATCCCTCTGGCACAAATTAGAAGCAGTCTGCTTCCTTCCCCCCCCCAGACGTTGTAGGCCCTGCGCGGACCGTACGTACTTTATCGAATGGAATAACGGACGCGTACCGTACGCATACGTTAAAAGTGTAATTGCAGTTGCAGAATGAACAAAATACATTTATGGAAGAATCGCAATTCCGTCACCGTCATCTTAGTTGTTTACTTTACGAGTACGACGAACAAACGCCAGACCGTCTGATTTACGGCGAGCGAGCGATCGATCGCTCTCCTTGGTCGCTCACCTAGCAAAGGTACCGGTGAGCGATTTACCGCTCGCCTAGCGGAAGGCTTCTCACCGTCGGTGACTGTCGGTCGTCGCTCACTGAGTTTGAGTTAGACTCCAAGACGACAGACGACAGGCACAAAGAGTAGAACTCTTGAAGAGGCGCTATATAAATTTTATGATTGATTGATTGATTGATTGACCTAGAGTCAGACTATTATTTTATTTACCTAACTGAGATTACTTTAATTCGCTTACTTGCTTTAATTCGCTTACCTGCCAGAATTTTTGCCGTACATCCAGAATTTGTTCTTGCATCACATTATTAAGAAAAGTCGCATGATGTTCTATTGGCGAATAGCTCGTTCAACATCTAACCTTCTTTAAAATATTTTATGGTGTTACTTTGGAGAGCATCTCCTTCATGATTTCGAACTCGTTGTCATTTTGAATAGCAAATATAGTCTCACAACTGCCATTTATGATCATTTTCTTAGTTTGTGCGTTTGAAATTATGTTTAATTTTCGTAGTTTGTGCCTTTGAGGTTGTGTTTAATTTTCGTAGTTTGTGCCTTTGAGGTTGTGTTTAATTTTCGTAGTTCGTGCGTTTGAAATTCGGTTTATGCAGCGTGTATGTTTAACTACTGTGTAATTTGACTTGTTCTTTCTGCCTTCGGTCGTAATAAACTATACTCATAAATCGTCTCCTGCACTGGTTACTTGTATGACTATCATGGCTATAAAACATGTTACAAAACATGTCTGGCCTCGTCACTGCAAGTAGGCTAGTTTTGTTGGATTTTTTTTGACTTTTGTTGTGCATAATGTTATGCAGAATGAACAAAATACATAAGAGATGAGATGATTTCGTCATGAATTGATGTCAACGTGCAGGAGCGTAGCCAGACTTAAATTCGAGAGGAGGCAAAAAATCTTTTAAAAAATTTTATGACCTTTTTATGGAGATTGCTGCCCAAAGAAAATGCTGACCTTTTTGGGGAGATTTCTCTGTTCACAAATTTTATGACCTTTTTTGGGAGATTTCTGTCAAAAAATTTTATGACCTTTTTTGGGATTTCTTCTTAAATTTCTTCTCTTGGGCCAGCATTCGCCGTTCAAGAGGAGGCAAAATCCAGGTGCAGGGCTATAACCCAAGGAAAATTTTAAAAATTTATAAAACCAAGAGGAGGCAACTGCCTCCTCTTGCCTCAATGTAGCTACGCCTATGTCAACGTGTACGTACGGCATAACAACGTGCGCGTACCGTACCGTACGTACGTTATAGAAACAAATAACGTACGTTGCGTACGTAGGCCTATGTTATAGAAACAAATAACGTACGTTGCGTACGTACGTTATAGAAAGAAATAACGTACGTTCCGTGCGTACGTTATACACTGTGTCCCAATGAAAAGTAGACCCCAAGAAAAAGTGTCATAATTCGGTCGAAACTTGTAGCATTTGCCTGAAATTTTAAAAACAACAGTAGCCATATTACCATCATATTGTAACGCCGTTTGGAAATGTTGGTGAGTTTGTGAAGTTTATGAACGTTTGAGTTGCAGTACTGAAAAGGGGAAATTTCCAACATACAAGAGCCATAAGGGGCCATCCACATATTACGTACGCAATGGGAGTCGGGGGTCGGATTTAGGCGATTTTGCGTACACCCCTAAACGTTTGTCAAAAATTTGGCTAGGTAGAGCGCGTTTTGGCACCCAGCGTACCCAGAATATTGCATAACAGAGAAACAGTCTATTACTCTGAAACGCAAAACCTTTATTTATGGGCGATCATGTACAATCGGGGTGCGTGAATTTTGAAATCCAGCTTCCACTCTCAGGGATAGTTTCTTTAGTCGTGCAAATACATAGGCTACACTGACCCTAACCCTAAGCCCTAACCGACCCTCACGCCGCTTATCCTGACCCTAACCGACCCTCACGATGCAGACACCCACTCCGATAGTAAATAGACACCCCGATTGCACATGTTCGCCTATTTATGTAACACAACAGTTTCACAAGCTAACGCATGAATCGTTCGATTACAGCTGACTCATGTAGCCTAGTAGGTGACTAATGGTTCAGTCTGTCACTGATTTGGTTGTGTAGGGGCCTATAATAGACCTGCACCACTGGAGCGGGAAAAACCTTGATTTTAATCACCAAAACTGGTTTCATATCATATGTAGTTTTGAAATTTAGAGAAGCCCAACCATTTAAAGCTTAAAGTTTAATTGCCATGTATGAAATGTAACATAAAATTAACGCCAGTAATCAGCCCTCTGTATTACTATTACGACCACAATTATCACCCACGTACTTCGAGAACTCCACTGGCTGCCCTTTCGCAAGAGGAGTCCCTTCAATGTGGCGTCACTTGTTTACCAGTGTGTTCACGGAATGGCGCCACCGTACGTAACCAAAGACTGTGTGCCAGCATCTTCAGCTCCTGGTCGGCCTGGAAAGAGTTACATTAACTTGCGTTTTATAATTCTTCATATAGTAATAATAATGATGATAATAATAATAATAATAATAATAATAATAATAATAATAATAATAATAATAATAATAATAATAATGATAATAATGATAATAATAATAATAATAATGATAATAATGATAATAATAATAATAATAATAATAATAATAATAATAATAATAATAATAATAATAATAATAATAATAATAATAATAATAATAATGCGACAAAAGTACACATTCCACATTCATCTGAACGAAAATTGGTGGTTACCGGATGTGCCAGCTGCCAACGAGATTGAAGGATTCAGAACACTCAATATAACTTTGTGATGTTATCCGTTCTGAGAATCCAGTATTGTTCAATCAATCAATCAATTATCGTCGTCGTCATCATCATCATCATCATCATCATCATCATCATCATCATCATCATCATCATCATCATCATCATCATCATCATCATCACAATCAGTTTGTGACGCCAGCCATTCTTTTTGTTCATTGTTTGGAATTCGGCCAACTGCCATTATTTCCACATAACCGAACCATCGCAGTCTTTGCTTCTATTTCCAACGACTGTTGTATTTACTTGTAACAGAAAATTGCCCATAAAATATGAACGTTAAAATGTGTACAGATCCTGTTCTTTAAGCGCACAGGTCAGAAGATATTATGCAGAATACGTGTATATATATATATATATATATTTATATAATATATATATATATAAAGGCTATTAAAGCGTATAGGAGTGGGCATACTATACCCCATTCGTGTATAATTATTCGTTTTACATGCATGGATGGTGGATGAAAGAATGAGTGTGTGAGTTAGTAAGTGTGTCAGTCAGTCAATCAGTCAGTGAGTTATTGAGTCATTCAGTGAATGAGTCGATTAACTCAATAAACTGAAATTAGTATGTATACACCTATAGGCATTCACTTACGCCTTGTAGACAGGTATAGGCCCTATGTATACGTGTGCTATATAGTGGCTATAGCGTGCTAGACTTTTAACTCACGCACACGCGCCCACACACACAAAACCACACACAAACGCACACATATGTATATGTATAATCACTCAATATATTCTATATATATATATATGTATATATATGTATATACTAACTCAATATATTCTATATATATATGTATATATATATACATATGAAACAGTCCAGTTTTATATAAACCCGGATCTTATGACGATGACTAACATAAACGCCACGACTGTCCTCGCATATGCCATTGCCATAGCCTATATACATTTTCAAATGCAACATAGCGCACACTCACACAATTAGCGACTCACATAATAAAGTATGTCATCCTGTACATAAAATGACTGACGAGTGCCTTGCAGCCGATGACGGCTATTAAAAGGCAATATTTGGCCCATTTAATATTATGCATTTACATGAACGTATATTTGCCTTTCACTGCGTCGCTATACAGTCTATGGTCTCAGAGGATCCGTGAGTTGTATCGTATGCATCGGTCATTGTAGTCGTTTTTCTAAGACTGCGGAATAAAGACTTTGATCATATTAACTCAGTTCAACTTACATTTTCTAAGTTAAACAAACGCGCTAGTTTAGATCCATTGTGACAGCCATTTGCACAGTGCTTTTGTAAGGTAGGCCTATACTTAAAAGAAACCAAGCTACATACATACAGACATACATATACATACATACATACATTCAAACATACATACATAGGTATACATACATACATATATACATACATACAAACATAGGCCCTACATACATGTAAACAAGACTCGGCATGCCATCTTGTTTGTCCATGGAATAGGAGAACAATTAACAAACCGCGGCATCTTCTGCCTATTGAACATTTTGAGGGGACTGTGTTACGACTCTTGGCGGAATTCTTCCTTACAATGGAAAACGGATTTGGATATAGTTACGGAGGATATGGCTATGGCAGAAACGAAAGTACACCGTGAGTATTTTAAATATCTTCTCTGTCTGTCTGTCTGTCTGTCTGTCTGTCTGTCTGTCTGTCTGTCTGTCTGTCTGTCTGTCTGTCTGTCTGTCTGTCTGTCTGTCTGTCTGTCTGTCTGTCTGTCTGTCTGTCTGTCTGTCTGTCTGTCTGTCTGTCTGTCTGTCTGTCTGTCTGTCTGTCTGTCTGTCTGTCTGTCTGTCTGTAAATACCTCCACTCTTCTATTTTATAAATAACACATTAACTCTAATATAACGACAGTTATGATGGCGAACTGGAGGAAGTTACGGCTTTAGTGGTGGTTGGGTCAATGGGGTGGTGATGGTGGTGGTTGTTGTTGTGGTGGTGGTAAAGGGCGATGACGAAGCTGTCTACACGGTGAGGTTAAGAGTTTTATCAGGCGATGGATGAAGTGCATAAGAGAGAGATCAGAGATGTCCCTTCCATTGACTGTTCTTTTCTGGCTGCTGATGTTGGTCTAGGGAGAGATCGTTGGTGTGTGTTCGGGCGACAGTGATGCTCTTTGACAATGAGATGAAGCGATGGATTGCCAGCGGACCGTTTGCCGGTCTATCGAGGATCCAGATCTACCACCATTCCTACGACAACACCTTCCGCATCGGAGGGATACGAATGGACAGCGGAGAGGTTAGAACTATGCACCATCGTCATCAGCATCGTCATCATCATCGTCATCATCATCATCATTGTAATCGTCATCATCATCTTCATCATCACCATCATCGTCTTCGTTATCATCATCATTGTCATCATCATCTTCATCATCATCGTCTTCGTTATCATCATCATTGTCATCGTCATCAGCTATTGTCATCATCATTGTCATCGTCATCATCATTGTTATCGTCATCATCATTGTTATCGTCATCATCATTGTCATCGTCATCATCATTGTCATCGTCATCATCATTGTTATCGTCATCATCATTGTTATCGTGATCATCATTGTCATCGTCATCAGCTGTCACCATCACCGTATCTTGTGCTGTTGACTCAACAACTCTATGTCTTCTCGTCACTCATTGATCCCATTCTCTGAACGTCTGAGTCTGTGTAGACCTATGTCTTTGTGTCTCTGTATTGTGCACGCAGTTTGGGTGTGGTGTTTGACTCCACCATCTCATTTTCTAACTATGTTCGCGGATTATGCAGATCAGCTTAATTTCACACACAGAGGATGTTCGCAGAATCAGGTCTCAGTTGCCTTCAGCTGTTTTAATCCCACTGGGTACTGCTTTGGTTTTAAGCAAACTTGACTACAGTAACTCGCTTTTTATTGGCATCCCAAACGGATCTGCACAAACTACAAAATGGTTCAAAACTCTCTTGTTCGACCCATAACAAAGCCCTTAAAAATCAACATATCAAGCTAAAACTGAAACGTATTTAATATCTTTCAGAACACGAATATGTCAATCGCACTGAATGTATGCATTCAAAGTCCCAGCTAGTGCTTGCCCCTAAATTCCTATCCGACCTTATGCGGAAACTTAACTCTGCAACTTCTGCTCGTCCTTTGCGCGCTACTGGCCGTCTTGATCTCTTTGTCCCTCGTACTAGGACCACTCTGGCCCAACGTCGAGCTTTTTGCTGTGACAGGTCCCTCTGCCTGAAATTGTCTTCCCCCTCCACTACGAACTAAACTCATGATGGGAATCTCCCCTGCATCTACTCGCTCGCTCAAGACGTTTCTGTTTCCACGGGGCTGCTTCACTGAGGGCGCATCTGAATAGTTTATACTGCGAGAGGCGCCTTATAAATTATTAGATACGATACGATACGATGTATGTGTGTATGATTATATGTATATTTATGCACGTGAGTGTATGTGCATGTATGTATGTGCGTATTAGGGCTGTACCGAATAGGTGATTATCACTATTCGGCCGAATACGAATACAAATAGTGTACAAAATAGATCTACCGACGACAGTCAAAATTTCAAATGTATGCAAAAGTTTCAATTCAGTAAATTTTATACATAAACTAAAAGTAAACAGTTAACTACATGTAATTTTTGCATCCTGCCAGTTTGTGTAAACTAGGAATGGAATTGATTTAACCAAACTTAGAAATTGTCACTCACAGCTCAGTTAACGCATGAATGCTGCGCTAGCTTTCAAGAACACCAATCGTTCCATGACCACTATTCGTATTTGGTCCGACCGTTACTATTCGGCCGAATACCGAATAGCTATTTGGCCCACTATTCGGCCCCGAAGCGAATACGAAACGAATATTTGGTACAGCCCTAGTGTGTATATAATTATGTATGTGTGCATGTCTTTCCTTTAAGCAGTATGTGACGTCTGTCTGCCAGTCTGTTGCTTGTTTCCTGCATTAGCTTATATCCGTTGTGTAATGAGACAATTTTTACAGTACTCAGCGTGCGTGCCTCGTGTTGTGTCGCCGCCCGTCGTCTCGTGGCGCCACAGTCGCTCAAGTTCATGTAAGACAGGAAGTGAGGCAGACAGAGATACCTAGAGAGATGAAAAACAGAGACTTACATAGACTGAGACGGCACTAGAGAAATGGACACTCAGACACCTAGACATACATGCAGGGAGACTTAGACAGAGATAGAGAAACAGAGACAAAAGCCCAGCTGGAATGAGATACTATAGTTACTTTCTGATAGTTTATTCATAGAAAAACGCAACAGTCACAGAAACAATGCAACAAAAGATTGCAGGTGGCTAATTTAAATCACCTTGTGCTAAATTTGTAACATGCCTGGCGCTCCTAGCGGAAAATATGCGTACCTCAGTGACCAACAGGTATTCAATGACTAGCTAAAGAAAGGGTTACCATCATAAACAACTTTACAAAGTTATCCTGTGAAGTGAATGGCTTCTTTTGAAATCTATAGGCTAGGTGTGATGTTATAAGAAGATCTGTGTACTGTGTAGGGGCCTACATGTGTTTGCGTATATAAGCATTCATGTAAGTAAGTATCCATGTATTTATGTATGGTTGTTACTTGTTAGGCATATGCTCCCTGTACTAATTCCCGTACTCTTGGTCCCAGAATTTGTCCTCCATACTCTAGCTTGTCTAAGTTGCGTCTGTGTCAGCTTAATGTGTTGAATAAACGAATTTGATTGATCGATTGATTAATTGATATATAAAGTACCTTTTAAGGTCCTTACGAACACTGACCGTTTATTCGGTGGTGCACCTGTCAAGCGATCCAACGATAACGAGTTGGGGCCAACTGAGCGGAATTCTTTTAACGACCTTGAACAAGTTGTTAATTTTCGCACGTTCGCACGTTCGCCTTTTTCACCGAGCAATGTATATAATTTATATATAATTCGGCACTGGGTCGGGTCATTGGGGAATTTGTAAGCCGCAAGTTCTGCGAAAAACTCATACACCTTGGGATTCGTCTGTTCCCTTTCACGGTTTAGAGAGACAGACCGACAGACGACACAGACACAGGCACAGAGACACAGACAGGGAAACGAATGTCTCTCCAAAGCTCCACCATGGGATTCAAGATCGAGATTATACGCTATACTCGCTGTAGCTTGAATTTGTCCTTGCAACATTGCACCAGCTGATGAAACGGAGTCCGTAGGCCTAATTCATAACTGCAGGACATCCATTTGCAGATACATGGCACATTATCTGAGTCGATAGCTCAAGGTCACTGAGGTTTACATATTTCCCGCTACGAGCGTCAGGCAGGTACAAAAACCCACACAACACACGGCGACGGAACTCCCACAGATGAGTGCAGTGCACTCAACTCCGCCACTGCCCGTACTCTGGTAGTGCCAGTCCCAAATCTGGATAAAGGAGGAGGGTGACGCTAATCAGCTTTGTTATGACACAGCGTCGTTTAACAGTACGTAACATTGCTTGTAATAGAGAAATGTATATAACGAGGGAACAGTTCTATATTAACATTCCATAACTACAATTCTCGTTAGAATTACGTCAGATCAGATTAGTATACACTGTGTCAGAGTGTAGAGTGTGAATGGAAAGATTTGTTGAAATTCGTCTGAAGGTGTCATTGGACTGTGACGTCACTCGGAGCCTCGTCTACAACCATGCCACTCCCATTTTCCACCAGTGGAAGCAGGACGGAAGAATCGTTGGTCTCCACTTCAACTCGGAAAACGAAGCGAAAGAGTTTTCGATGTCGATCGACTCAGCGCTGGAAACACTCAACAGTTGAGTCAAAGAACAAGTTAACAGACATTTTACGATGCTAACATCTTTCACACATTTAAACAACTTAAGTACTTCAGCAAGTAAGCTTCTTGCGTGAAAAAATTATGCAAGAAAGCAAAGGGCCAGAGAACCAAAGTCATTGCATCAAAAAATGAAACAGAGCTTATAAAATAAAATATAGAAAATGTAAAATGTCAAGTTTAATTCTAGCGTAGTATAGTCCTACAAAATGTAGGATGATGGTCAAATAACTTTCTATTAATTTTAAACTCATTATTTTACAGGGACTTTTGATCAAAGTCTCAATAACAGAAATCGTCAAAATAATTAATTGCCGTCTGTAGCACAAATAGCCTAAACAAATGCTAACCTTCTCTGTGCAGAGCATCTGCGCGTTAGTTCGGCAAAAGTCCCTTCTTGAGATAAAATGTCATGTTGTTTCCCGTCTCTCCCTCTTCTCTGCCCTTCACCTCCTTCTTCCACTTCCTCCCCTTGCACATTCCCTACTCACCCAAATCTCTCCTACAGTATTCGCTCCCCGTCTTTCCCTCTCTTGTCACTGTCCAGCCGCTCTCCGTGGACAAGTTGAAATAAATTACTTTACACTAACTGGACCATCTATCGACCCAGCGACCGTGTTGTCCCTTTAATAGACTGTACTAAATTTATATAGCGCCACTATATCTATATAACGCCATTTCTATAGAAACAAATCGACTTGTCCACCGTCACAAACTGTAATAAAAAGATCAAGGTCAACGCTTCACATGTCTTAACCTTATATATGTACATACATTATAGGCCTATAATTATATATACATATAAAGATATATATATATGTGCATATTTCTATGTGTGACACATGTATTACAATGCATCATGTTGTTTAGACGCAGTGAATTACAACACTTCAAACTACACAGGTTACGGTTCAGAACCTGTGACAACTGCGCGACCAGCATATGCAACAGCTGAAACAACGCCAGAAGCGATAACACCAACAGCTAAATCATCACCAGAAGTCATAGAAACAACGACAGCAAAACCTAGAACACCAGAGGCAACAGAGGGAGCCTATACAACGACCTCATCTCTAACACCAGAGGCAACACCTGCGACAGCAGCAACGAACATCGCTTCATACCCACCTGCGTCCATTACACCAGATGCAACTGCAGCCTCCCCATCCTCCGAATCAGCAACTGCTTCCTCTGCTGCTGCTGCTGCTGCCAATGATCCGGCGCCTAAAGTAACATCACCTAAATTCCAGACTAGCTGCCGTTTCGTACCGAAGGCGCAGACGAACACCACTACTAACGAGTAAGTATATTAGCCAGATAATATACATACACATACGGGGTGCTCGATAGTTTAGTGGTTAGCCTGCTGGACTGTCGATCGAGAGGTCGGGGGTTCAAATCCCCACCAGCGCAGAAATTTGGTTCGAGATTTCTGCTCCACCTGCGCCCCCTAGCCAACTCAGCTATAATGAGTACATTGGCCGTACACTGTTGTTGGGAAGATGAGACGGCGAGGGAGAGTACTGGCCACCCACCCTCATATGCTGATTGCTGAGGCTAGGAAAACGAAACCGTGGCTGTCTCAGGACTAGCTTAAGAGACCGCTCTTTTCTTCTTCTAATATAAATACATACATACATGTATATACACATGCATATATACAAGGTGAGCCATCCCGCCACGTAAGTTTGCATACATACATTACATACATACAATACATGCATACGTACATATACGTACATATTTACATACCAACACGCATGCATGCATACATACATTCATGCATACCATACATCGTCTATATATAGCTTAAATATAAACATACGAACAAGCATACAGGTCATGTCAAGTCAGGTCACGTACTTAACCACAATAACTTTAATAGTTCCATCGATAGTAAATCATCGTTTCGGTGCCATGTTGTAGGCTGAACGGCCCGGACGGAGGCCCCTACAATAGCCCCCCCCCCCCCCCCATGCTTCCACTGCAGCTCGCAGTGGAATACTTAAGCATGAATGAGATAATAATTATCTAATTACTTAGAGTTTCACAGAAATTCATCAACTGTTTGTCATCGTAACGCAGCCAATTGTCTGTTGTTCAACTGGCAATGAGACACAGAGACACGTGTACACAGGCAATACAGAGGCGTACACAGAACCAAAGATACACCTACATACAGGCACACAATAAACAAACGTAGACACACAGACACAAGAAACAATCATACGCAGACGTAAACATATGTATATATGCATAAAGGACACACACACACACACACACACACACACACACAGAGTATACACGAAAACAAGCGCACATACGCAGGCATATATAGAAGGGAATATGTCGTGGGTGTAGTGATGCCTTACCGAGAAACGTTGTTACTGACGTCGTCTGACACACAATGCGTAGTCTTAAAAAATGGAAGGATGTTGTCACGCAATACAACCAACAAGCAAAATCCTGTCCGTTTAAATATCGGATTGCTGACTGATTACCCACTACCGTGGCATGGGGTACAAGGAAGTAAGATGGTCCCTTTAAACCGTGGCATAGGGTACAAGGTAGCAAGATGAACCCTTCAAGCAATGACTGATCAATTGTTAACTTAATTATCAACATATGAACATGGTTTTAAAACAATATTGTATTCAAGTAGTAGGCCTACATCATTGTTAACCAGCACTAAACTATTCCTTCTGTCTAAGCATATTCGATCGCCTAAATGGGTAAGATAGACACAATCATGGGCGGCGATCTCGGGGGTCAAGGGGACTAGACCCCCACCTTTAACAGTGGGGGACACAGGATATAGACTCATACAGTTGTCCCCAAAATTTTGAACAAACACCAAAAAAGGTCAACAAATGTTTTTCGCTCACGAACGCGAAAAAAATGTTTCACCTCTTTTGACCAGATCAGTTCAAGCGTCATTTGTCCCCACCCCCATCCACCTGTAGAACAAGATCGCCGCCAGTGGACACATTGTTTCAGACAGTCAAGATCTGCAGATTTAGAGTAATACATTTACCTAAAGTATTCTCAGAGTGATAAAGAACTACGTGTAATGATAGTCCTACAATTTTATTTGTCGTCTATTTTCGGGTCTTATCGGATTCCCCTCTTGGCTTTTGACTGGTCTCACCCTGGGAATTTGGCTAACACGACTAACGTTAGGCCTACTTATAGAGGCGACCTTCGAATGACGTATTGAGCATTATCACAGTGGCGCTACAGAAAGCTTTAGATTTGATTTAGGTTAGATAAAAGTCTTATCGCCTTTCGTAATCATAATCGTAATCGTAATCTCCAAATTTATAAAGCGCTACTCTAAATCTAAGCGCAGGGCACCAGCTTATTGGAGGCCATCACCTTAGTCATGAGTGCTCCCAAAATTCCAATAAACAACACCAGCCTATTCACGAGTGCTGCGTCTCGTCAGACGGATTGCTGTCACTGTTCACAATCTGCCGACATAAACGAGTCCTGATGTGCTTGGGATTTCCCAACATGCAGGCACATGACAACTCGTACCATGTCTAGACATTTGATGCAGGCAATCCAGTCTCCTAGTGAGTCATCTGCTATCTCTCCTGCGTGTCACGTTATGCTAGTCTTATATAATGTCTTTACTAACTGGGTGTTTGCCTTCTTTCTTTTGGCCATTTTCTTCTTCATTTTCTTCGCCTGATTTTTCTGCATATTCTTTCTTCAGTCGTACTTTTCAGCCCTTGGTTTATCCTCTCGGAAAGTCAACTTCTTTTCCTTCTCGTTGTTCATCCAGATCCAGAATCAAGAAGAAAACTCTCTTTTGCTTCTTTTCTATGTCTTAGAACTTCAACTTTCTTTTCTTTGGTTTCTCTATTGACAAGTCCACCTTTAGTACTCACATCTTTACTCCTCACGTCTTTAGTCCTCACATCTTGCGAAAGAAACTAATAGCCGTAAATAGAAGGAGGTCGAGAGGACATATGGAGAAACTCTGCAATTTAGGCTCAATTTACTTTCAAACTATTGAGACACGATGTACAATTTACATGGAATAAAAAAATGGAAGAAGTATTGCATACTTTTGACAGACGTGTGAATTGAAATCGGAGCATGGTTAAAAATTTCCAGCTGACTATGTGTACGGCAGAAGATCGGTCATAGATATGATATTTATGAATATGACATGCATGCAGGCATGTGTGCTTGTATGGGCAGAAATCCAAAGGGATAAGATAGATTTCGTTTCAAGGTCAATATAGTATCCGCCCTGACGAGCATTCTTCCGTGATGAAAGAATTTCTATTATCTAAAGTTCTAAACAAATTGGCATGGATTTGTCGCAGACTCTTGAACACTGAGCAACCATAAGCAGTTGCATTGATATTATCGAATTTATCGTAGGCCTATTACAAAATGAGACCTTGCCAGCGTTTGCAGTATTGCACCTGATTCGAGAGAGCAATCAGCTGCAATTTAGTCGTGACAGAAAATGACAGTTACAAATTAGGACGTTGAGTTTGGTAACTTGCAAGGAATTTCTCAGCATCGCAGTCAAAGATGACCCGCATGGCTGAGGTCTATTGGGGGAGTCCAAGCAAAACTTTGAAGGTGGTAAACCCCGCAGTGCCTGAGATGCCAAGAGGAAATATACATAATATAAGAAACGCAAAAAATGACCGGCTGCTGATGCTTCAAATGGTTAACGAATACCTGATTGTAAATGTATTTTATAAAATCAGCGCTCCACAATGCTCACCTGCCTACCCACCTGCCTGCGCTCGAACCAGTGCTTCTCTTGACTGGAACTAGTCTTAATTCTTATAGACATTATATGGAATGACTAGGTCAAAAAAGGTTCGCTATAGGATTCGATACAAGCTACACGAGGAAGATAAGGAGAGCGGAAGGTTGGGGAGAGTGGAGATCCGGAGAGCTAGGAGGATGAAGAAGTGGAGAATAAAGAGGAGAAAGATTTGCGATCTTCTGCTTTCTCACCAATCTAGCTTCGTCAAGTGTACCTCTGTCGTGTGCTTCAAAGCGAAATGAGCTCACTTACCACTTCAAGTAATTTCTACATCAACCTACTGACTTAATTACTATACTGTCTTCATTCCTGCTGACTTAATTGCTGCTGCAATTTGTCGTTTTGCGGTTCGTTTTTTTTAATTACCACATATAGAATAGTCTTTGTACTTACCGAGAATTATTTCCTCTGCCGCCTCCTCATCTCCTTCTCTTCATCGTCCTCCCCATCCTCAACCCATCCTCATTCTGCTCTTGTTTTGTTTTCACATGAACTGTGGGTTTATCAATTACATATAATTACTGGTATAATTAAAACGTCTCTGATAAACCGAATGTAATGAATGTCTTGAACTAGCTCCGCGTAAATTCTGTTTGAATCAACCGCAATTAATGCAAATAGTGCATGATGACATCCGTCGTGGGAACAGTATAAAACAATAGTGACGTCAGGCGATGCCGCAATTAACTCTGTGCTCATTCTATTATCGTATCGTATCTAGTAATTAATTTATAAGGCGCCTCTCGCAGTATAAACTATTCAGAGGCGCCCTCAGTGCATGAGCCACGTGGAAACAGAAACGTCTTGAGCAAGCGAGTAGATGCCGGGGAGATTCCAATCATGAGTTATTATATGCTATGTATAATATAGAAAAAACAATCCCGATAACTTGTAGGGCTACTGGGTATGTATGTATTGCTTATGCCTCACTTAATCTACCCCTGGAGTTAGCAGTCTACCACAAAGAAAGTGAAGCTGTGCAGTTCTGGATATTGTGGAGTCACTGCATCGTTACTTGCAGTTTCTCTGGTCCTCTGTACCAAGGTCCGTGTCTGTGTAATTATCTATGTAGATTATCTTACATATAGGCCTACATATAAAAAGCACCGAATGCCAGTCCATAAGGTCGCAGTTAACTCAGAGTGTACGAAAGTAATAAAGTTGAATACACATACTCACAAAGACAGTGAGTGTACTGTCACTGTACTCATTATATTTGAGTTGGCCAGGGTTCATAATCAAGCCGAAATCTTTCACACTATTTTCTGCCTTGGCGGGGATTTGAACCCCAGACCTCGCGATTGACAATCCAGCACGGTCACCATAAGACTCTCGCGAACCCTCATATATTACTATAACTATAGACGAAATATGTGAAATTAAAATCAGTTGGCCCTATAAAATCTCCAAGATTGGTAAGCATTATTTAAAGATCTAGTTATACATCCTAAAGCGAGGCCCAAACTTGCATGTTGAGAAAAACAAGAGATGGAAATAATAATAATTATTATTATCTTCTTTATTAATTCAAACTGACAAACGCAGTAAGATTACATTGAAACATGACAGTACAATCAAATCTTAACTAAACACACGGTTTGGCAGCCATGCAAGGTGCCCCCTAGAGGGGGGTTAGGGGAATCGATCCGCGAACCTAATGCTCTCCTGGCCATGAGTGTTAACATAACTCTATCCCCTCCAAAATAATAGTATTAGACTATTAGGAGTTATGGAAATCATAATCGACATTACGATCACGATTCCCGTATCTTCTAATTCTATTTCTATCTCTCGTTTCCTCAACAAATGCCCGCCAGATGTCGACTCCACTTGCACACCATAGACATCTCGAGCTCTTCTGTCTTGCTACCCGATATTAAAGCCCACCTCTTAAAGAATTCCTATCCTAATCCATACAATCCTCCGCCTTCCATGCTTTCTCGTCATCAATGAAACCCACCTTAGCAGCTCCTCTGCATCCTCTCCTCTCTCTCTCTCTCTCTCTCCCTCTCTCTCTCTCTCTCTCTCTCTCTCTCTCTCTCCTCTCTCTCTCTCTCTCTCTTCTCTCTCTCTTCTCTCTCTCTTCTCTCTCTCTTCTCTCTCTCTTATCTCTCTCTCTTCTCTCTCTTCTCTCTCTTCTCTCTCTCTCTTCTCTCTCTCTTCTCTCTCTCTTATCCTCTCTCTCTCTCTTCTCTCTCTCTCTCTCTCTCTCTTCTCTCTTCTCTCTCTCTCTTCTCTCTCTCTTCTCTCTCTCTCTTCTCTCTCTCTTCTCTCTCTCTTCTCTCTCTCTCTCTCTCTCTTCTCTCTCTTCTCTCTCTCTCTTCTCTTTCTCTTCTCTCTCTTCTTCTCTCTTATCTCTCTCTTCTCTCTCTCTTCTCTCTTCTCTCTCTTCTCTCTCTCTTCTCTCTCTCTTCTCTCTCTCTCTTCTCTCTCTCTTATCTCTCTCTCTTCTCTCTTCTCTCTCTCTTATCTCTCTCTCTTCTGTCTCTTCTCTCTCTTCTCTCTCTCTCTCTCTCTGATCTCTCTGGCACCGACTCAGATCTCCACTGGACATCTCTGGACAACCCTCTGACATGACGCAGCGCTCATGAAGCGCTGGTGCCCTGCGCTTAACTTTCGATTAGCGCTTTATACATTTGGAGTTTATGATTACGGTTACGATTACAGACTCAGTTATGAGTACAGAATTGTAAGTGGGAAGACCAGGCGGCCAAGGATGAGGGAAGGGATAAAGAGATTCCTACCAGTCCGACCGTGGTTGATTGGGTTTCTTTCTTAAACCCACCCATGGTATCATCAAACAGTGTAAGCCTATTTAATCGACGCAGACGGGCTAGCCATCGTCTAGAATTTATAATGCCACCGACTTACTTTAAATTTGCATGAAAAAATTACCTGCAGGAGCTTTAATGGCCATCTAGAATTTCAAAGTACAGAGTACAGGTCGACTTAGAACTGGCAAAGCTCCGTGGAATATCGTCAGAATCTATGCAATAGTTTTTGTCAAAATATATATAGTGTGCATCAGTAATAATGTTGTTTTGTTTGCGTTATTCCGGATCTGATAACAATGATGACTATGAGCAAATTCAATCATCATTCGAAGCCAAATTGGGATTATTATATGCTAGCTTTCGAAATTCGACTACAGTATACTTTGATACTGGATTTTGGAAACCTGTTTAAAACTGTCTGCAGTTTTCATATAAAATCTAACTGACAATGGACGAAAGGTAGGCTATGCAACTGTGGCTTTATAATTAACGTTTTATTTATAGCTGGTTCTTTTGTTCTTCAGTATAAAATGATTGTCCATTTTTAGATTCAAAGAAGGTTTTATTGTCTATATAGTCTATGTACAGTGGCATATATAAACACAAAAGTCGAACACACTATAAATGGGACACAACTAGAGTCAACTGATGGAGGCTAGGTGCAATGAATGGGGTATAGGGAGGAGGGTTACTGCGGCTTAGAAGGAATTACGTATTCGGGGATCGAGGAGAGAGGGAGTTTGAGTGAGACGCACGGATGAAAGGACGGAGACCAAAGCAAAGAAAGAAAGGAAGGGTCTCAGAAGAAAGGAAGGAAGGAAGGAGGGAGGAGGGAGGGAGGGAGGGATGGAGTGATGGAATGAATGCTGGAAGCAGGGAACGAAAGAAGAAAAACGGAAAGAATATATTAGAAGGCATAAAGGAAGGAATGAAGGAAGGAAGGAAAAACGGAGGGAATGACGGAGGGAATGAATGTTGGAAGGAAGGAAGGAAGGAAGGAAGGAAGAAAGAAAGGAAGGGAGGGAGGAAGAAAAGAAGGAATTAACAAAGGAAGAAATCAAGAAAGGAAAGAAGCAAAGAATGAATGTTGGAAGGAAGGAAGGAAGAAAGGAAGGAATGGAGGAAAAACGGAAAGAATATATAGATGAAAGAAAGGAATAAAGGAAGGAAGGAGGGAAGAAGGGAGGGAATGAATGCTAGAAGGAAGGAATGAAGGAATTAACGAAGAAAGAAAGGAAGAAAGAAGGGAAGGAAGGAAGGAAGGAAGGAAGGAAGGAAGGAAGGAAGGAAGGAAGGAAGGAAGGAAGGAAGGAAGGAAGGAAGGAAGGAAGGAAGGAAGGAAGGAAGGAAGGAAGGAAGGAAGGAAGGAAGGAAGGAAGGAAGGAAGGAAGGAAGAAAGAAAGAAAGAAAGAAAGGAAAAGGGAGGAAGAAAAGAAGGAATTAACAAATGAAGAAATGAAGAAAGAAAGGAGGGAAGCAAAAAATGAATGTTAGAAGGAAGGAAGGAAGGAAGGAAGGAAGGAAGGAAGGAAGGAAGGAAGGAAGGAAGGAAGGAAGGAAGGGAGGGAGGAAGAAAAGAAGGAAGAAGAGGAAAGTTGATAATTTGGCTAACAGTTGGATGTGCGTAGGATGTCTTTATGTCTGGACGTAAGTGACGTTGAATGCCATCGATGCAGCTGACCACGTGACTCAGGGTCATCGGGTCACTGATGTCACGAGCGTGCGTTAGCATTGAATCACATGTTTTGAAGCAACTCTAAGTCGGTGCTGGAAATAAGACAAATATTTCCACTGCTAGTCAAGTTAATATATCAATCGATGGTTCCACATGCAACATACCAGGTTTCTGGCTCATCACTGGCCCCTTCAGCCGCAGCTGCAGTAAACCAGGCTTCAGGCCGACCTACAGACTGACAGAGATGCACTGCCGCACTGCTTCCTCTTTCACTTAGCCACATCCGTTGAATACAGGGAGAAGAGTACTTCATAGTATGTACCATATATATATCCCACTCCGTGACTCCCCATTATATATATACGTTTATCGCATACTCTCTTTTGACCTCTATATATGCAATATATATATATATATATGTATATATATATACATATATATATATATATATATATATATTCTCAGCACCAAGATTTCTAGAACCATTGGTTGTGTCTTAAAGGGAGATTCTATTGAGATGGTTGGACAGCCTCATCTAATGAAGCTCTCTTCTGAATGGAAATATAACAATGGATATCGTTGTACACTCATGAATGCACAAAGTAATTCCTTCACGTGTTCTATATAGCCTACATTTAAAGAGAATAAGCCTATGAGAATGCATGCATAATTAAATAAAATTCATATATGGATAATATGGCTCAAATCTTATACACAAAATGTTTGAGTTTGTCCTCAATAAATGATACTGCATTGTATAGGCACAGCTTATGTATCGTAACTAACACACTGTAATTAAGCCTACTGTTTGGATACGATTGTGCTTGGTGAAATATATCTAGTAACTGTCTGAACTAGACTAGACACTTGATGCCAAGTCTGTGATCACTTAACTGAGAAACCCTAGCCTACTTCCGATAGCAAATAGCAACTAGATAATTGCAGTCACTTTCAACAGCCAACTAAAAGTTGCGTCAGATCATAATTGTTCTCTCTGAGATCGCTGTGAACCCTGGATATATTTTGCCTAATTAGAAGACCCTTGATAAAAACATATTTAGGACTAATACTAAACAAGCTTAATATTGATTCAAATGATAACAACAGACAAGTTGCGTTTTCACATTAAGCCACGGTTTTCTCAGTCGATTCGCTGAGTCAGAACTGGCAGAAGTCGTGATGGCGTTGTAACTGTATTGCGTTGAATGCTTCCCCGATTCTGTGCATGTTCGCAGCCAAGATGGCCGTTGTTTTGTACTTCTTTACATTTCGATAGATTAGCGATGATGATGATGATGATGATGATGATGATGATGATGATGATGATGATGATGATGATGATGATGATGATGATGATGATGATGATGATGATGATGATGATGATGATGATGATGATACTTAGTGGTACTTCCTTCGCCTTGTTCCTTATGCTCATTGCCAATGGACCAGGAACTCTAAATACGATGTCAGCTGTTAACTCTAAATGGAGAGCCCTGGAGTGGTGACTTTTCCCGTTAACAGAGCATAATTTGTTTACGGATTAACTCAATACCCTTAATAACTTTAATACCGCTTAGGCTAGCGTACGTAGTGCTTCTGTGATGTACAAAAGGCGCAGCATAAAGTATCTGGACACATAGGCTGAATACATGTACGCAACTTGGATGAAAAATGCTTGAAGCTCCTATAGGTGCATAATGACTTAGTCGACTGCTGTCGCTATCATGTCTCTATGCTATTGTCTCAAATGACTGCACCACCCTACACCTCACAAAGCCATTCACAACAATATTTCTTTGTTCCTCTTCATTGCGAACCGAGTTCTTCATTGAGCGCATCAATTGCAATGCAAGGCATACATGACGCACCATTTAGGGCCTATACATGTATGTCTGCACAACCTGCATTCGCGAAACCGTTGCGCACACAAAGCTGCCTGTACAGTGTACGGAGCCTCAATACACATTATATATAGCCTATATAGATGTATAGTTGCCATGGATAGTTGCATGGAGGTTGTTGGAATTTTCACAGTTCAAAGTTCTCTGATATAGGCCGGACAAGCAGCTGATGATCTTCCCAGCAGCTGTCTGTTTTAAACAGAATGTTTGTTTAACTTAAAAATCCGATTCGCATTTCTAAGAGATAATTCTTGTATGCATGCGACACCGGCCTATCGTACGCAGTCAGTGTAAAATTTTTAATCAAACTCCGCAAGCCCGAGGATTTTGATAGAGGAAACTTTAAACCTTGTTGAAGTTTGGATATAAAGCCGTATACAGTCTGCACAACTGAAGTCTTTGTTTTATTCGCACTTCATTTCAGTCTGTGCAGGGAATCGATCCTTTAACAAGTATTGCCGAAGGGTTTGTTTAAAAAAATATTCGAGTATCTGTGATTTCGAATAGTGCAATTAAAGATTCGGACATTCGGCTGTGCGTGTGACTCGTACGCTATTATAGTCGAATAGCAGATTCGGATACTCATTTATTTTGAAAAGTCGGATTAAGGTTTCGAGTAATCGAACGGTTACTGTTATAAGGAAGCGAAGGCGAGTATAGAAGAGCCAGACAGGGTTTTTAGAAGCCAGTGTATAGGCCTAGCGTCGACCATGAGCATAGTGGTGATCCGACGTAGTCAGCTCCAGATCAACCCTTCCACGGGTGCCCCAGCGCAAAGGCTACAGCAGCGCAGGTCAAGCGTTGACATTCGTCCTTCACCTTCAACGACCGCGACCTCCCACGAACCCAGGGAGATGGGGACTCTTTACCACCCTCAGAACAACAGCGCCCAGCAGTTCAGCTCCCAACAGAGGTTACAGCTGAGAAACACAAGCGGCAGTCTAGACAACCTGTAAGCCAATCAGACGATCAAATACCTTATTAACACTATACTGTCTAATAAAGGGAGACGCTAACGTTGCTAAAACGCCCTTATAGTAGGCCTATGCGAATGAAGTTGTGTAGAAGTACAATAAGACTTACAATACAAAACAGCTGTCATTTGATAATACCCTCCCTACGAAGTTCTGAAGTGCACAAAATCCAGCTACTTTAATATCTACTCAAAAAATAGTTATCAATAAAACTACAACTATATGCTTAAGAAGTCTACTATTGTAGTATCCATGCAATGTTTAATGGCAGCTTGTTAATGCCATGATCGTATCTGATGTTTTCTTGTCTTCTTGGATCAACCTTCCAGTTTATATCGTACAGTCGATGTATTCATTTCTTGCAGATTTCACTAAAGGGCACTGGTGAAACAGATAGCTAAATTGGTCTTTCAGACCCAAGCCCCCAAGCAATCTAACATACAAGACAACATCAACGTGTAGGCCTATACGCGTATACATGTATTGCGTAATGGTGTTCCCAAAATGGTTGTAACAATGGCGTACTCCACTGAGACGGTCGCCATTATTGGAACCCTAGGCAAGTCCTTAATGCATATAAATTTGTCAGTGAACACCACCATGTGATGATTAGATGTCTAATTTGAAAACAGTGATATATAAATAAAAGAAATAACTATTAGAAATCAGTCAATCAATTTTTTATTGCAACGTACGATGTAACATACATCAGTTCAACATTGGTATGTTACAAGAAAACGTTGACAAAGGAAAGGCCCAGAAGGGATGGAAATCCCGCTAATAGGGACACCCTATTTTGTCAGTTAATTACGTTGAAGATAGAGGTTCGATTGAGAGACACAGTGATAAGCTTAACTAAGTGATTAAACAGAGGTATTCATAAGCATACAAAAACAGTGAACAGTGATTTGATTATGAACATTATAGTCTTAGATTAACAGTTGCAAGACTAAATAAATCTTGCTAAGAAGTAACTTCGTGGACGTGGTAGATTCTGACCGTTGAAAATGCTGGGAAGCAAAACAGAAATCACAGGTATAGGGCCTACTTCCTGCAAGAGTGCCAACTCTGAACTAAAACTCCTTCATCGGTATTTTAAGCTGCGATTATTAACCTAGACTTGTATGTTGGATTACAGATTATCGTCGTCGTCGTCGTCGTCACCATTGGCAACGACAACAGCACCATCACCACCAGCAACGACACCATCATATTTTGGGGCGTCATCGTCATTTCCACAGGAGACCTCCAGAGAACACACAGAAACAAAAGACAACGAAAGAGGTAAGACACCTTCACTTAAAACTTGAAGCCCACAGACATTATTTTGGTAATTGGTGGTAAGTGGACATCACGTGTCTCATATTAATGGATGTGACTTTAATAGATAGGATGCAGAAGGCATTTAGTGTTTGCTAATCTGACTGACTAGGCCTAGGGACAGATGCCTTGTGTATGTAAGCTTATAGGCTTAATACACGCGGCCTAGGCGTCCGTAATTATAAATAGGCTACCTCTGTCTCTTTCTCTGTTTGTCTGCCCCCCTCTCTCTTCCTCTGTATATATTTGTGTGTCTTTATTGCTCTGTCTCTCTCTCTATATATATATACCTGTTTCTGTTTTTATATGTCTCTCTGTCTTTGTATGTCTGCCGTCTCTCTCTCTCTATCTTTGTCTGTCTGCCTGTCGCTTAGGGTGATTCAAGTTCTGTAGGAAAAAAATTAAAGTAAACAATTAAAAGAGGCTCTTTGCTTTTTGAGTTCCTTTTAGTCCATAGAACAAAACTGTGAAATATGGCTGAAATTGGTTTGGATTTAGAACTGCCTCAAAGAGCTCAAATATTTATTTGGAATATGAATTTTATTCAATTTAATATTTTTATTGTAAAGCATTTAAAGTTACTCAGTACTACTTACTTACTTATTTCTTAATAAAGAACTAAAAAAGGACATAAAACATCACTATAATTTATTAAAAAGAAAATATTTTTAAACTATTTGAGAAATACTTTTTAGCATTGTTTAATAAATAAAGGAAATAATATTATGGCTGAAACCACGTCAAAGACATTCATTCGTCTTATTGGAGAACCTCAGGAAACGTTCTGAAATAGAGTATTGCCTACAAGCTTGGATGTATAAAAAGTTTATTTTATTCATCACAAGAAAGATAAACTTTCTCAGAAAGAATTGAAATTGAAGAAGACAGAACATTTCTTGTGGATAAGTGATCAGAAAGAAAATATACCATTGCATGCAAATTTGGCCAAGAAAGAAGAAAATAAAAAATTAACATCACCAAAAGATAACTTAAGGTGTATAAAAGAGGAAGAAAGGAAAGAAAAAGCAGCGGAATATCTAAGTCACAAACAGTTGTCTACATCAAGTTTTGAAAGTGAATCAGATGACAGTGGTTCAGAAGATGAGTACTAATGAACAGTTTTCAAATTTTGTGGAGGAACACTGTGCGAAAACTCCAATTCCAACGACACCTGACTATGAGAGTCAGACAAAATGAGTTCAGTTCTGCGAATATCTTTCCACCAAATCTTTTGCCTCTGCACTGGATCGAACAAATGTCAGCAACAGAAAGGCAACCTACATCTCAGCGGCAGTGAAGAACTGAACTCATGGCAATGATAATGTATCCGTTTTATCCAATTTATCACTTTCGTTCAGCAGCATTCGAAGAACTAGATGATTAATTGATTCATATGTTCTGCAAATGTTTAAGTTGTCAATGACAGTGCAGAAAGAGGGATTGCACTAGCATTAACCTTCAACTCGACAAAGCGAGATCAAACACAATTCTTGTTCCAAATTGTAGAAGACCATCGGAAACAATTTCCAAATTCAAACAAAAAACACTTTTTCCTGAATGTAGTCATAGTCACTAATTTTTCTAGTTAATACAGTACAGAAATTATGGACTTATAATTGTATACTTTCTAACGAGTTTCATTTTAATTCATTAGAAACATATTGGCATTTAAACTTATAGACAAGGACGTAGCCAGACTTAAATTCAAAGGAGGTAGTAAGGGTGCGGAGGTATAACCCACTGCAATTTTTTTAAATATAAAATTTATCAATGTGGCTTTGCCTATGGTTATAGATATGGCTTCTGAGGCAGTGTTACGTTGTTTTTTTAGACTTGACTGTTAAGCTTTTCAGTAAAATTGGTTGTTTACTGAAATTCGATTTTTTGGACAAAACGAGTTAAAGTTAACTAATTTCAAAGTCGTTGAGGCAGTACTAAACATCATCCAAATTCATTGAAATTTTTTGTGGCTTATTTCAATACCAAAAGGAACAGAAAAAAGCAAGAGCACAAAAAAAATAAGATTTTCCATTTTTCTGAATCACCCTACTGTCGCTGTCTCTTTCTATGTCTATCTCTTTCTCTGTCTCTCCTCTGTCTGTCTGTCTGTCTGTCTGTCTGTCTGTCTGTCTGTCTGTCTGTCTGTCTGTCTGTCTGTCTGTCTGTCTGTCTGTCTGTCTGTCTGTCTGTCTGTCTGTCTGTCTGTCTGTCTGTCTGTCTGTCTGTCTGTCTGTCTATCTGTGTCCCTGTCTCTGTCTTTCTCTCTTTCGCTCTGGCTCGCCATCTCGTCTCTAGACAAACAATTATTGTATCTTTGAGTGTTCTGATTAACCAGCTGTAAGACTGTGCACTCCACAGTGACACAGCGACACTGCGACAATCCAAAGTAAGAGCGCATTCAACAGCAGTATACGTTAAGACCAGAGCACGGGGGGTATGTTGGACTGCTCTTATCGTGTTTGCACTTCTGTCTAATCGATTGTAACCCTCTCTCTTACACTACCTTACTTTGTCTTACCTTATCTAATCTTACCTTACCACACACAATACTACATTTAGCTATACTTCAACTTACCTCACCTCATACCTTACCATATCTATTTGTTATCATCTAACAATGCTTCTTACCATATCTAACTTGGCATTACCTTAACGAACCATTATGCAGGACCTTTTGAGGTTTGCGTTCAGACGTTATTTTTTCCTATTCCGCCATGATTCTGCCGGGTGAGGGCTGAAGACAGACAATGAGAACAGTAGAATTACAATTACAGACAATGAGAACAGTAGAATTACAATTACAGACAATGAGAACTGTAGAATTACAATTACAGACAATGAGAACAGTATAATTACAATTACAGACAATGAGAACAGCAGAATTATAATTACAGACAATGGTGATGATGATGATGATGATGATGATGATGATGATGATGATGATGATGATGATGATGATGATGATGATGATGATGATGATGATGATGATGATGATGATGATGATGATGATGATGATGATGATGATGATGATGATGATGATGATGATGATGATGATGATGATGATGATGATGATGATGATGATGATGATGATGATGATGATGATGATGATGATGATGATGATTGATGATGATGATGATGATGATGATGATGATGATGATGATGATGATGATGATGATGATGATGATGATGATGATGATGATGATGATGATGATGATGATGATGATGATGATGATGATGATGATGATGATGATGATGATGATGATGATGATGATGATGATGATGATGATGATGATGATGATGATGATGATGATGATGATGATGATGATGATGATGATGATGATGATGATGATGATGATGATGATGATGATGATGATGATGATGATGATGATGATGATGATGATGATGATGATGATTGAGGTGATGATTGAGGTGATGATGATAATTGATGATGATGATGATGATGATGATGATGATGATGATGATGATGATGATGATGATGATGATGATGATGATGATGATGATGATGATGATGATGATGATGATGATGATGATCAGAGCCGTAGCAACAAAGAACGTTGCCCCCTCCGAACATACGTCCGGGACCCCTTACAATGCAGAAACTGGAATGCGGTAATAAACAATAGGCCTATACAGGGTTCATATTATGTAGGCCTATACATAGGCCTACCCCTACAGCGTACATGTATTCCAATTCCATTTCCGTATTTACGCAAAGTGCTCCTTTCGAGCCTTGTTCACGGTTATTTTTTGCCACTTTTGGGGGCCCCTTCCTTGCGGGGCCCCTCCGGTCGGAGGGTACGGAGGGAGGTCGCTACGCCTCTGATGATGATGAATACGACGATTTCTACAGCGCCGTAACACGACACATGCCGTTACAAGGGCGCTCTGACAAGTTCAACGCGGCTCATTATAAGCCAGCTTGAACAGTAGAACTATAATTAGGCTACAGACAATGCAGAATTATAATTACAATGAGTACAATATAATTATAATTAAATCAATGAGAACAATATTATTATAATTACAGACAGTGAGAACAATAGAATTATAATTAGCCTACGTGGAATGTTAGAATTTATGTTCGTGACGTACAAGTGCAAGGCTGTGTCTCTGGAATTCGCGATGTTTAGACCAAAGTGTGAATGACGCTTCGGGGCTTCGGAAAGCCTCTCAACTCCTACAAAACACCGCAATAAAACTGCAGCAGCCTACACCCTGTAAACAGCTAACTAAAACGAAGTGTACTGTGTTATGCAGGTGCTAGGCCTAGTGTATTGCAAAACAGTGGTTGAGTACAGTAGCGTAGCACTGTGTAAACCACTGGCGTAAACTTGTCAAAAATATTGGGGGAGGGGCATTTGATTATTTATTCTACATTTGTTGCATTGGGTGTACAGTCCATCTCAATTATGGGGGGCACGTGCCCCGGCTGCCCCCCCCCCCCGAGTCTGCGCCTATGGTGTAAACTATATACTCTCACTGTCGTATAATAGTGTACATAGTAGTAGTGTGTAGTAGGCCTAGCAGTGTAGCAGTACGCCCCGAAGAGTCTTGTACATTATATTGTCTTAAAAGACATTATAGTGCATGTTGAGATACATAGGGCCTACATACACAAATACATACATACATACATACATACATACATACATACATACATACATACATACATACATACATACATACATACATACATACATACATACATACATACATACATACATACATACATACATACATACATACATACATACATACATACATACATACATACATACATACATACATACATACATACATAGATACATACATACATACATATATACATATATACATACAGACGGACAGACATAAATAGATACATCAATCAATCAATCAATCAATCAATCAATATATCTTTATTGCAATCAATAACAAGAATCAGTAATAAGAATGCAGGTCATGTACTAACAGAAACTTCCGTATATCTAGATTTAATAAAAAAAAATAAGTAATATTCCGTCTTGTCTGACCGCTGAAATGGTGCTATCGATGACAATGGGTGGCCCCAAAGGGATGGAAGTCCCGCTAAGCAGGGATACCCGACCAAACATATTATCATCTTTTTGTAAATGACTGTTCGAATAGAATTTTTTGTAAATTATAATGTTTAACACAGAAAGAAGAAAATGAATTAATAATTGCCTTAACTAATTCTTAATTAATGGGAGGAGAGGAAAGAAGGTGAAGAGGAAAAGGAGAAGAAAAATAGAGAGGAAAGAATAAAAGAAGAACTTAACTAAATACGTACATACATACAAGCAGACATACATACATACATGTATGCATACATACATACATATACGGCAGGGAGATGGTTGAATGGCACCAAGATCAGAGGACGCGGGTTCGATACCCGCTAGCCCCATAAGGTTGACTCAGCCTTCCAATCCCTAAGGGACGACTTAAAAATGAGCATTAGGACAGATGGGGGCCTTGCAGGCTGCCATACAGTTAAATTCGGCTCCTGTTAAACTTGTTATTGTCTGTTACTACTATATCATGTAATCTTACTGCGTACTTGTCAGTTTGAATTACTACTACTACTACTACTATTAACATGCATCCTACTATTAACATACACACATACAATGTCTGGCAAAATGAGTCAACTGTCAGACAACTGTTACGTAGTGTCTGGTGGCATTATTTACATGTATTGCTGATCTATTCTCTTTTCGCCAGGCGGCGTAAGCGTCGTCCAGAGTCCACCGACAGATGTCGCGAGTGTCGTAGAGACCCAATCAACCGAGAGCGCCACCAACATCCCGATCGTAACGACGAACGAGCCATCAGTTGTCCCACAAGGACCACCTCCGTTTGTCCCACCACCACCCCCTCCTCCACCTCCTCCTCCGGTCTGCATAACAGCCCCTTGTGGGGACCTTGGATCTGCCCTGCAAGGGGCCCAGCTGCGGAAAGCGTCAAGGGTAAGCGAATAAGGCCACTGGAGGTAATCCATGATCTCGACATTTTTATAGCGCTACTCAACACTAAGCGCAGCACGCAATCGCTACGTCTTGTCAGAGGGGTTGTCGAGAGATGTCCAATTGATATCGAAGACCGGTTGCCAGAAAATCAGAGCGAGAAGGAGGCAGATGACAACTCTCTCTTAGCGAAACTGTCTTTCTCTCTAAACTCAAAACTTACCTCTTCCAGTCTACTTAATATGGCTCTCAATGGTTACCTGGCTTCAATGTGCACTTCTGAACTTTGTAAGGAGGGTATCAGGCCCGGTTCGTCTGTTAGGCAAACTAGGCAGCCGCCTAGGGCCGCCGATTTTTAGGGGCCGCCAATTTTCCATTTTTCCAAAATAAACATAAAAAATAATTTCTAGAAATTCATAAATGTAACAACGTTGGATTAATTATTTTTTAATTATTATTCGCTAGATGGAAGTATTATAGTGTTGGTGTAATAAATTATATTCTATTAAGGTAGGGTTCACCGTTAAGTTTTACTCATAAGTTTTGCCGCTCAAATGTAGCTTTGCCTAGGGCCGCCAAATGTCTTGAACCGGGCCTGAAGGGTATTATCAACTTACAGTTGTATTGTAGTCTATTGTATTGAACACGGACGTCATTTGGCGGGCGGGGCATTTGCCCCCCCCCCCATTGATTTTTGAAAAAAGGATGGAACAAGAAAAGGAGGAAGAAAATCAAATAAATTCATCAAAACCTAATTATATTAAGTGACAATATGCACACTGCAGCACATATCATGCAGCATTAGCTTACAGTTTTGCGCATGTAGACTAACAAGCTGGCCAAGTTCCCCCCGGAGAAATATTCAAATGACGTCACTACCCCCACCCTGAAAAAACTCAAGTGACGTCCCTGGTATTGTATAAGATGGGTTTCGTCTATAGACGAGAAAGACTGGAAGGCGGAGGAAGGATGCACTAGTTAGACATTCTTCATGAAAAGGTGAGACCTGTTTGAAGTGGTAAGCCGGAGGCATGATAGAGGAGCGTGATGTAGGTCTTTAGATGATAGTGAATGAGCGGCGATATTGGCGGATGGTCTTGGAATTGGCGGAATTCAGGAGGGAGATCGCTCCAGAGTCGAGGTGCAGTGTGGAATATGGATAAGTGGGAGAACTAGAGGTGAGAAATAACTGGCGGGCGGAAATGAGTGAGATAGGAGGATATTCGGGTAGAGTGAGGAGGCTTGATGGTGAAATGGTCGGGTAGGTACATGGTTTGGGAGCATTGTAGGGAGTTGTGTGCTAACCATAAGACTTTGAACGGGATTCGTTCTTTGGATTGGAAATGATTTCCAGCCAATGGAGTGATTTGATGGTAGGAGTGATATGATTATGTTAGGGTGTCCTATAGCTATGACGAGTGACAGCTATGACGAGTGAATTTTGGATAAGTTGCAGACGCTTTAGTTTGGTGAATTCAGTGAGGAAAAGGAATTGCAGGCACTTGTTAACCCTTTGACTTCTCTATATCTGGTCTCTCTCGTTTCTATTTGAAAGTCCCATTGGCATAACCATACTGATCAGTGGCGTAGAAAGGTTTTTGGGGGCCCTTGTGCAGAGCTTCGATGATGGGCCCCTTGAACCCCTTCGATTTGAAAAAAAAACCGCTGTGCAAACAACGCTTTTTTAAATAAACAACATTAATGGTCATGATTCATATTTAAAATCTGTGTGAAATTTACAAATTGTCAAAACGATGTGTACTTGCTAATCATTGTATAAATTTGACTGACTGTTACACACTTGTATACTAGGGCTACCTTGTTAGCGGAACCTGAGGTTCCTTAGGGTATTACCCTTTGTCACTGAAACTGTACATGTTTTTTTTGCAATATGCAAACATTGCTTATTTTGAAATGATGCGGTGAACAATAAAAAAATTGATTGATTGATTGAGTGATTGATTGGCGCTTTTGCGATATTAGCTTATTTTGTACCATGAGAAATATGCAAATATCATAAATCGCACCCCAATTAAATAATAATTAAATAATTACATTTCAGTTATTTTCTGCGATTTAATTTTTTATGAAATTGTTTTTTATTTCTCCAGGCGAGCATTAAAAATTGAACTAGGCCTAGAGATAATTAATCTACACACATTGTTCCATCTGCTATGACTGCTAAAATATGAATTATCCACACTTAAATTCTGTCAAATTGTGAAACAGTTGGGTTGGTTGTTAAAAATAACGAAACAGTTTAACAAATTAGACAAGTTCTTAGTTTACGGTAGCCTAAACAGAAGAATCCTAAAATTCCGAGAAGTTAAAATGTTCGTTTGCGCGCCTTGTCTTGCACAAAAATAGGGCCTATCTACTACTGTTGAAGTGTCAAGCTTTCTGGCATGTTTATTTTCTACTGACAAGATTGCCAAGTCACTCAGCTGCTCTTCTGACATTGTACTTTGTATACTGTAGATAGTTTTTTTTATTAGCTTCAATTTTGAAAGTGATCGTTCACATGGCGCAACAGGGTCACAGACAAAGTCAACAGGAACATGTAGGCAGTGCAGACATCGCTGAATGTAGGCGAAAGAGTCTACGAGTAACAGTTGTGCAATTTCGAAGGTGGTTGATCATTTGAGTGTTTATTACTGTGCACGCTGTTGCTAACTTGCTGTACATGTAGATTCACTTCTATAGGCTAAAAATGATACTCGCTGTCAGGGGCCCTTCTGACCGCCGGGGGCCCTTCTGACTGCCGGGGGCCCTTGTGCTTTGCACAACCTGCACAACCCATTGCTACGCCTCTGATACTGATTCTTGATGAGACAGAGAACCCCTCATTGGAATGTTCGTGCTGGAGTCGGGAGCGCCTCTGAGTAGCCTCTTTGAAGGGGTGCTATATAAATGCTCAAATGAATGAATGAATGAGTGAATGAATGAATGAATGAATGAATTAATGAATTAATGAATTAATGAATGGTGTAAGTATTATAGACGATTGAAATGCACTCGAAAACGACTATGTTGATGTTGATGATGATTTTGCAGGAAATGTATATAATTATGTTTAACCTGAAGCTGGATGTTTAGGCTGACGAGGAGTCGGGCGGTGGTACGCTGTCACGCTCTGCATCTCCAAGTCTGTCTGACCTGCAAAGCGACATTATGTCTGAGATGGCGAGGAAGCTGAAGGAGAGGAAAGCAAGAGCCAGTGCATCTCCATCACCTGCCCCGTCATCATCTCCAGCAAACACGTCGTACTCAGGAACAGCATCACAGGTTGGAAAGATCTATAGGGATGTTCTGCCTGTACCGCACATGCATTGTCATAGGGTTTCCTTGCGTATGTGTGTGTATGTATGAATGCATGCATGTATGTATGGAGCTGGGTGGGTTGTGGGTGGGTGGGTTATTTGGGTGAGTGGGTTTGTTATTGGTGGGTAGATGGGCTAGGGGTCGGTTGGTCTGTTTGGTGGGTGGATGTGTGTATGTATGCATATATGCAAGTATGTATGTATGTATATGTGTATGTATATAAGTATGTGTGTGCGTGTGTGTGTGTGTGTGTGTGTGTGTGTGTGTGTGTGTGTGTGTGTGTGTGTGTGTGTGTGTGTGTGTGTGTGTGTGTGTGTGTGTGGATGGATGGATGGATGGATGGATGGATGGATGGATGGATGGATGGATGGATGGATGGATGGATGGATGGATGGATGGATGGATGGATGGATGGATGGATGGATGGCAGATAGATGACAGTGATGGTTCTTCTAGTTATCTGACGAGTGTTCATAGAGACTTTGACGTCATTCGGACAGCACAGGCATTGCATTGTGGGGGTACCTTAAGTTAAAGACGCTATCTTAAATATCTAGAAAACTAACCAATTAGCTAATTTGCGTGTTGTCTACAGCTGGAGCCAGTTACTCTGCAAGAGAGAAGAGCATCTTTCGACCGCGGTCAGGAGAGAAGGCCATCTGCCGACAGATGTCGCAGTCCGATTCCATTTCAACCGTCATCCGCAACTAGCAAACCTCCTGCCGTCAACAACATTACAGATTCACCCAAGTTTCCAAGAAGGTACCAACAGTTTGATCTCCTGAAATCACCCTCTTCGGTTGACCCCATAAATAACACAACCACAGTTAAGTCGAAATATCAGGTATGATTTGTAAATCGAAGCAAAAGCAAATAGTTTATATTAAGAGAGGAAGAGGGACGCAAATAAGCCAGCAGGCCTAGCATTACCTTGCTAGTAACTTGTTTTTTGGGGAGGGGAATAGATGAATGGTAATACTCTAGGTCGACTCAGCCTTCCACTCCCTAGGGGCAGCAGTAAAATGAGCGTGCTCCTACCGGGATGTCAAGACGTGTGTTCAATAAGATCTCGATAATTGTAGTCATGTTTCAATGTAACTTACTGCGGTTTATCAGTGAGCTTGTGAATAAACACGAATATATCATTATTGTTTGTTTTCGTTGCAATGTAAACTTAGCGCCTGAATATGGGGTTTGGTTATGCCATGTGTGTTGTAACTGTTTGTGGGTTTTGTGTTTGCCTAGCAAACGAATCCAGTCTTTGACAGGACAGGAAGGCTCTCCTTCAGTAGGATCAGGAGTGGCCTCTGGTGGTCAGGGCAGCTACGCAACATCCGCCGAACTGGAATCAGTCAAACAGGAACTCATGACATTCGTCAAGACGGAAGTCACAAAAGCCAAGCAAGAAATAATCGATGGTGAGTCATCAATTGCAGACAGTCAAACACAGGCACACACAAACAGTAACACACAGACAGACATGGATGATGGACAGATATTGATGCACACAGACAGATACGAGACACAAACAGCATATAGAAGACACACAGAAGCAGATACGAAACACATACAAACAGATAGGAGACACACCCAGAAAGATATGAGACCCACATAAACAGATAGAGGACACACACACACACACACACACACACACACACACACACACACACACACACACACACACACACACACACACACACACACACACACACACACACACACACACACACACACACACACACACACACACACACACACACACACACACACACACACACACACACACACACACACACACACACACACACACACACACACACACACACACACACACACACAGATAGACAGATATGAGACACACACAGACATTCATACAGACAAACACATACACATACAGATAGAAGACCAACACATGCGGAAACTCAGACAGATTAAAAAAACAAAGCTATTTGATGAGAAAAATATTAAGTGAAACTCTAAACAATTGTTCAATTGTTCTTTTTCAGCCGTTCGACTCCTTCTGATGAACAGACAACAGTGACACTGAGATTGGGTAACAGTGAAGAGACAATTGGGGCCACAGCCTATGCAACCCATAGCCCTAGCGCTATCATTATGTTACTTCAATAGCATTAGCTTCAATTTTCATATTTCTATTCTAGTACTGAAACTTGCCTATTTTCTCTTTCAATAACTACTAACGAAGTAAGTTGAATGTGCTGTGTGTTAACTCACGTTTAGGCCTTTTGTACATTTCTGATAGTGTATGCCTTAAACTATATATATATATATATATATATATATATATATATATATATATATATATATATATATATATATATATAAAGGCTATGTAACTGCATAACTGCATCGAATTATGTTGAGGGAGTTAGCCTGTGGTGACTCTCGTGTTATACCTGAGCATTGTTTGCATATTGATTAAGTTCTTAATCTTTCTAACTTTAACATCGTCTACTTTGGCACAGACAGGGCTTTTGTGAGGTACTTAAAATGCACCGTAGTAAGTATCCACATACATGCATGCATACATACAAACATACATGTACACATACATACATACAAAAGCCTGTGTCCACTTATAAAATGCAGAAGTATTACGTAGAGAAGCTTTCAAATTTTATATGTAGTAATATTTTATACAATGCTTTTGTCTTAGCATTTTTGCTGCATTTTAATTTTTTTATATAAAGTACACGTTAAACACTGTGTCTAGTATGCAGTATGTATCTCGGACAACATGCGTGTTATGAAATAATTTTCACATACTGTCAAAAGAAAGACTTGTCTATGTTATTTGTCTAACAGTAAGAAATAAGAGAGTGATAAGCAAGTCAGCAGTAAGAAATGACTGTATTGTTGGGCAGAGGCATAGTCCTGAGGTAGAAAGATATCTTGGCTGATATGCAGATGTCATACAAGAGCATTTGCATATTTGGGAAATCTGGAGTGTGAAGAATCAGCACATCACAATAGTCTGCCTACCCTGTATTTACATCTTGAATATCTGTCATACCTGTCCTCTTTTATGGAGATGAGGCAGGGATGCTCACCACAGCCCTATAAGAAGAAGCAGGATTTCCTTTGGCACTAATGCTTGCAGATCAATATGTAAATACCACATACTGCATTGATCACCAACACAGACCAACACAGACATATACAGGTGAACAAGATGCACCCCAGTCTCAAAGATGATCGAAACAAGAAGATTCTGGTTGTTAGGTACTTGGCAACGGGGGAATGGCAGACGTAAGACCTTCAGCCACACCATGGTTTGAGTTCTGGTTCACTGAGGAGCTGGAAGAGTCCTGTTGGACGACCAAGGCACACATGGACCCAGACATGGAGGCACGTCTTCACCCACTGAACATTGGGCGGCCACGGACGGCCTGCAGGTGAGCTCAGGACCGAGACAATTGACAGAGTTGTGGAACATCAATGCTTCGGAGGGGGGTGCACACCACTGATGATGATGATGATGATGATGATGATGATGGATGATGATGATGCAAGAGCTAACAAACACCCGGCTGCCTGATCTCCCCACCAATCGTGAATGGGTGGTCGAGTTTAGCGGAGGGTCCAGGTAGAGTAGTATGAATCTCAACATATCTCCCTGTACTGACGGGATTTGAATCCTCAAACTCCGGGTTGACAGTCCAGCATGCTAATCATGCACTAGGCTATCACACACTCTTAGGTTCTTGGGAACCTTGCAAATATCCTCAAGGTCAAATTACATTTTTAAGTACTAAAGAGCAGGGCTAACGTAATAACACCAGAGGTTTGTATCAAAGATCTTAGTGTACTCTTAAGATCTTTGTATTACATTGTTTGAGCCACAGTGACACTTTAGAATTTACAATAAGTACATCAGATCGTAGTATTGCTGTTAGAACTACAGTCACAGTTTAGATTTTAACAAAAAAGTATATCATCACTTTTTGCATTAATTAGAATAGAACCACCATCATATCTTAGAATTTACCAAAAAGTGCATCTTTGCAGAAAAGCAATCACATGTCTACATTTTCCATTACAAAATACAAAGAGAACTGACTTAAAATATTTATTTCATAAAACTTTTAAAGTTAATTTACAAAATAGGGACTTGATATTAAAGTAAAGAACACTCCTGAACACTAGGCTACTTGCACACAACAGCTAGATATGCATTTAATGAAACACCAAACATTCTAGTTTGCAGTGATTGTCTGACTTTGTTAATAGGGACTTGATATTAAAGTAAAGAACACTCCTGAACACTAGGCTACTTGCACACAACAGCTAGATATGCATTTAATGAAACACCAAACATTCTAGTTTGCAGTGATTGTCTGACTTTGTTAAAACATTGTAATAAATATTGCATTTAATTACTAATGAATTTTACTATAATGCCTGGTGATATAGTATTACTGCATTTAGCTGTGTTGTTTGTATTGCATTGTTCAACAACAGAGCCACCTTGTGATCAAACATAACCAAAATCTAATCTTTTACCATCATCAAGAAGGTGGCTCATGACCTGTGTCTATTTCAGAGGATTCTGTGTCATTACTAGACAGCATGTTGTCCACTAGGCAGGAGGTTAATTCTGTCCTTGGTATCTACTCTCATCAACAGCCACTCCCAGTTTTTCACTCACATCCACTGGAATTTGGGACTTTAATGAAGCATTATCAAACAGAACACTGAGAACAGATCCCCAATGACCATGCAAAGATAGATCCATTATCCTCATAATTTGCATCTCCAACCACAAAAAGGCTCCACATGCCAACATGCTATCTATGCATGACCATCTACCTTGCGATCAACATACTGATTCAGATTTACCTGACGGCTTAGGGAACAGTACTGATTCAGATTTCTGACTGCTTCATTGACTGCTTTAACATAAGAGGTCCATGTTGAAATGAAGGAAATATCGAATACAGTCCAATGCATGCAGAAAACTGCTTTAAAGATGTACAAATATGAAAAAATGCTGTTCATGAATGTATTTCCTGTTGGTTGGAAGGGCCAAGAGTTGATCCATAACTTTTGATTAAGTGACAAAGTTTAAATTCAGACAAAATTACTTTTTAAAAGGCACTACATAAATGTTTAATTACATTACACAAATTTCAATACCACAATAAACTTAATATTATTAACCTAAACTTAATTCTAACATATTTAAACCTAAACTTAATTCTAACATCAACATTTCTGCATCAATAAAACTGAATGAAGGGAACCAACTTCTTCACATGCAAAGCACAACTGGGGTAGAGATAATTACCAAGTTTTGCTGAAACAATGCACTAATTCACGTGCATATTAGGAAACTGCTGCAAAGGGCACGAAACATGAGAATATCATCACATCAAAACATAACTGCAGTCAGAAGTAAGAATACAAGCTCAAACATACAAAAGGTTTTAAAAAATCCGTGATCACAAAATAATAAATACTAATAAATAACTAAATAATAAAGTAGAACAGGTAATGACTACATTTCGGTAAGTGACAGCAGAACCACAAATTACAAAAACCCATTTACCGAGGACATGTTACAAAATATATGCAATGTGATGAACTAAGCCATTCATTCATTCATTCAGTCACTCGTTCGCAGCATTTATATAGCACCCATCTGTACATTGTCGGGCAATTAGTGCAATGTAACAAAACACTAACCGATACAATGCCAAAGGTGCTTCCTGCATGGCGAACTAACTGATCCAAACAAGTATGACTCTAGATTTGCTCTTATACAACTCATGAAACAAATGCGGAGATAGAATGCAGCAGCTGTAAAACTAAGAAAATATTAACTCCAATCGCACAGATGAAAACCATGAGCAAAGCATAAAAGATCAGCATCTGCTGAAAAGGAACCCACCCAAAAGTCGTGGATTGTTGCTCCACACGTCTTGCTAGTTTTGAAGATACAATTGTCAAATGGCACCAGACATTAACGGAACCAACAACCACTTCATTGGAGGAACATAAATAATTTGATCATCACCTGATGCTATTGTTTCAAATCATGTCTGTGAGCAAACAACAATATTTTAGAACTCCCAACTTCCACTGTGCCAACACCCTTCCAATGTCATTTGGCTATTAAATTGATTAAATTTTAAATGGATTTAAATTGCATCATAGACAACTTTACAGCTGTCACCGCTGGCAACAACTTGGTGCGCGATTAGCAGAAAGAGAAGCAACACTTCCTATGTTCCCCAGCTGGTTCTCACAATATCTCACTGAAAATACATTTTCACCATTCATTTCTCTCCCTCAAGTCTCCCCCCCCCCCAAAAAATACTAATAGCATTCCGGTATGCCAAGAACCAGTGTCCTAAGGAACATGAGGAATTGTTGCATCATGCAGTAGCACTATTTAAATCACAAAAAACCCTTAACAAATAAACTGTAAAACACAATAAAGGGAAACAGCAGAGCTGATAGCCTGCCAAAAAATGCTTCCACGCTGGGAACAGAATATATGTGAACATTACTTTATCGGCCTGTTTATTTAAAGTAATTAATTTCCGCCTGATGGTAAAAACGCACACATAAACAAAAAATTTATAAGTACTATATTGATAAAGTAATATATCAATAAAGTAATATATTGATAATACACATTATTGATTCTTCTGTTAACACTAAATCATGGTTGTTTGTCCCATCAGTTTAATACTGGAAATACAGCCAGCTTTAGTAAAAAAAATTGTTATTCAGCTGTAACTATAATCCAATGATTTTAGCAAGCTTACAAGGTTTGAAGTGAGGTAGTGCATTGCAGATAGTCACTGATTTGCTAAATGAAAAGTGTCACACATTAATTAGTTTACGAAACTGTTACGATGAAGTTCAGATGTGCCAAAATAATACTATGAATCCAAAATAAATTCACTTTGTGTCCCTTGCTTCACAACAAATTCCTCATTTCACGTAATGCACTTGGATTCAAATTCAGGGCAGTGAAGTTAATCGTCAATCACATACCACCTGGCAACCAACAGCTACATAAGATGGGCATTGAAAAAAGCAGGGTGCAGATTTCAAAGGTTAGACTATCTCACATTTTCATGCATATTTTCCTTCTCAATAGGCTTTCTTTCATCGATATAAATCACAGTTAACACCCTAAAAATAAAGTATTCTTACAGATGTACCCAAATCTTATTTCTGTAAGTGATATATCTAGCAGTATTAAAATGTTTGGTCCACACAACAGCAAATGGCAGACTGCCATCAAAATGTCATGATAAATTTCCAGACAGTGATAACTAAATGCAAAACAGAATTCAGAGTCCAAAATTTTCGTGCATCACTTTCATGGTGGTACAAAGACTAAGTTTGCCCGATCCTTCACGAGCACTTCCAACTGTCTCCATTGTGTTTGTCCGAGGATCGAAACATTCAATCGTATAACAGGGTAGATTGTTCTTCAGTCCACCAGTAATATAGATCTTGTCATCCAGCGTTGTAATGCAAAAGCTTCCTGTCCTTGGTTCAAGAAACTGGTACACTTTGGTCCAGAGCTTCAACAAGGGGCAAAACGTATATATCGAATCAATACACCTTACAGCAACTCGATGTCCAACCATCGCATGGTTTGTACCAAACAGGGCTGGCACATCCCCACAGATAACATAAAACAGTTTGTTGATGCAGATCGCATACTGACACGAGGTGTAAACACCATCAAACCCTGGCTTTGACTCGGACCATTTCTGAGAGGAAATATCAAAGCATTGGACAAACTGACGTGGACATCCACCATCACCAAACCCACCGAAAACAAATAGCTTGTTCTCCCACACAGCAGCTGCTGGCAAACTGACTGGGTACGGCATCCGTGGACAGACCTTGAATTTGTACCCCCTGTCGGCATCGGTAACAAAAACCGAAGCCTGGAGGCTCTGGGTCTCATCGTAACCACCGAGAAGATAAATCTGGTTGCCTGCAGAAACAGTAGCATGGAGGTACCTGAAGATGCTCATCTTGTGACTTCCGATGTACCACAGTGTTGGAAATATCTGCATCACCTTGAACTCATGAATCATATTTACAGCACCACGTTGATTCAGTGACTTTGTGCCTGACTTGTTGGTCCAGCCACCGATGACCAACAGAGAATCGCCAACAGAGCAGCAGGAGGAGAACTCTGAAGCCAAAGGACATGGCTTGCTTGTGTTGCTCCACGACTTATTCACGACATCAAACAAGTAGATCTCCGACTCTCCAGGATCCGGGTCATATGTGTTAACGTAGACAATCTTCCACGTTAGTCCAGTGCATTTGCGTGATGGCGGCAGCTGCCAAGGGATTTCATACGTGTGGCCAAGCGCCAAGAGCTGATCTTTGGCACTCTGAACCAGTTTGTTACATTCCTGCGACTGGCCGAGCAGAGGATCTTTACTGATGACTTCGATCAGATACCATCGCGACACAAAGTTGAGTCGAACGCTGCGGAACAATCCTGGAAGGTGGTTGAAGCGTGTTTCCTGGTCATGAAGGATCCAGCGCTTTAGCGCTTCGTAGATATATTCCTCATACTCAACCTCTATGTTGTCTTCGATCAGAAGATTTGTCAGATGGCTCACCGGAAGCTCAAGAAAGTCCGACATGTGACAGACGGTCTGGAAATTCTTTGCCGCAAACTGCATGGCTTTTTCGTAGATCGGTATGCAAGAGAAAGCGTCCGCATACATCAGAAAACTGAGACAGTTCTGTGCGTCGATTTGGTCCAGCAGATACTCCTGGCAGAAGTCCCTTGCCTTCGGGAACTGGAGCATGTCTGCCGCCTCAAAGGTCTCGAGGACCGCGTCTTTGCACAGGGTCAGCTTCGATGTATACGCATATTCAATGAGATTCTGAAGAGCGATTGCAGACACGTTGTTCAGGCGGATTTCAGCCGCTCGTGCCTCGGTCATGTCGTTTGAGAACATTCTTTCAAAGTACACAGAACTGGCAGCCAGAACCAAACGATGACAGGAATACTTTGATGCTTCACCTGTAACATAACATAACATAACATAACATAACCTGTAACATAACGTCAGTGTGGGAATTGTAGAATAAAGACTGGGGAGGTTGAACATTTTATCCGTATTCTGCAAACTGATGTCAATGAAATTTGAAAGCAGCTGATTTCAACGCCAGCAGTGTTGCAAGTCAGACTCGAATCAAAATCAATTCCTTTGTTGAGAAAATAAAAAAATGCATACATGGTACACAATGGATATTTCTTCTCTTTGTCAGAGACTCAAGAGTCAAATAATGTTAAATCACACTAAAACAACTGAGGGGGTTGGAAACGACCCCCAGGGTGTGCAGTGAAGACTTAAAGGTGGGGTCCTAAGAAAGAATAGGGGTCTGAACCTCTCAACCCCCAACAATTCCCACCCAGCATAACGTGATATCAAGTAGTATGACAAGTGCTTCTTTTTGTGCACATAAGCATAAAAGTAAAGTATTTAGTTCAAGTAAAATAAAGTAAAGCTACGTAATGTGACACACGGCAAAATAATATGCTGTAATGTAATACAATGTAAAGTAACTGTATGTAATATAAGCTATAAAACCTAAACTTTATAAAAACACATAAAAGACAGAGTCTTTGGATAAAGGTCTAACAGTTAGAGGCAAGATTTAGTCCTGTTTAATTTTACGCCGAGATCCAGAAAGAAAGCTTGGCACAGGAGCACAAACCTGCACAAGAGGGGCTGCTCATATCCTTATGAAGTACAAACGAGTCCCTTTGAGTAATCCCGTGGGGCACCCAGTGTTAAGGTACTTTACAGCCTGGTTGGACTGTCTTCCTTTATTTTAACCCTGGACTCTCTGGAGTTAAATGGGCGTAATTGCAGTAACGGGGTCGATTGGTATCGGGTAATATTTAGTATCTTTTGCAGTGCTGTCATTGTTCGCAGGCATAGAGTATAAGTCGGAGTCAATTTCTCATCCGTCCGCTTCTAGTTAAAGTAATATTTTAATCGTTCATCCCGCTTCTAGTTTAATTTATATTTTAGTCGTTAATCCCGCTTCTAGTTTAAGTTACATTTTAATCGTTAATCCCGCTTCTAGTTAAAGTTATATTTGTTATATAAAGTTATATTTCATCCCGCTCATACGGAAGTTATCTCCTGGAATCTATAGTCAGTGTATATTTTATATCATACGGATACCAATCGACCCCGTTACTGCAATTGCGCCTTTAAATGGTATGTAGCAAAGAAATTAGAGGCCGCATTACATAATTTCGGACAACACTGTAACAAGTATGCCCTATATAACTGTCGTGCAAATTGCAGTGTAGGCCTATATCTGTGACGTACATACGCATGGGAGTTCGCCCCAGCGATGGACACTGTTGAAATATCAAGAGTCTCGTAGCTTTACCCGACATTTGAATCCAGATCTAGCTGACGTGATGGAGTTAATAAAAATTGAAGTATTAAATTAGACAACGTTTGGCTTTATTAACCACACACCTACATGTAATATATTCATTGTTCCAGTTGCACAAAAGAAAACACAATGAGCAACGAATCGTTTGGAAAAAAATGAGACATTCACCTGCATCGAGAACGACATCGCAAAGACTTCCGTTGAGATAGAATTTGTGCATTTCGTTAAGGACCTGAGTGTTTCTGTTATTGTCTTCGTAGATGACATTTTTCTCTGTCGACAAAAATGGTCTATGAAACGCAGCCATTAACCGCCCTACGTCTGGCATCTCGTTAAAGTCCATGAAGTCCACACACTCAGCCTCTTTGGACGCCATTTTTGCATCAGACCCAATCTCATCTAGGCCCCATGTAATTAAACCATACTCCCTGGTCAGCTGGCGATAATAACACACAGTTGTTTGAAATTTTATTTACAACCATTGAATGTAATTTATTCGTAAGGTGTCGCGCTGTGCGACTGTTTCATTTGGCGCTATCACTTCGCGTATATTTAGTAGTTAACGATAGAAAACCAGTAAAGTAAATGCCGCAAATAGAAAAAAATACTGTGGTAATAGGAAAAGTAACTTGTTATTTATATTCCTATTCATTTGAAAAGAACAACGCGAGCGTATCAAAGTAAAACCACAGGGAACAAAGTAAGACAATATTCGTCAATGGGTACAAGACACACCGATCCGTTACCTAGGAGGCTTGAGCCAAAATGATCAAATTCCTCACTTAGCTATATTATTTGAGCTCCAATAAATATGTTGCTTTACTTTCATTTTTCTTTAAATAACGTAAATTTCAAGATTTAGGGGCCTACGCTAAGATTATTTTAAAGTTCAAGGTATCTTTGAATTACAGTGGTTTTATATAGCGCTCCCATATGTTATCTACTCGGGAGAATAACCCCTCTGACTTGATGCAGCGCTCGGAGATGAGCTGGCATTCAGCGCTTAGCATTAGAGTTAGAGCACAGTATAAATAAGTAATTATTTATACTGTGGTTAGAGGCGGATCAACTATGAAACTAATTTGGGCCCCCGGCCCCAGCAACCCAGAAGCGACTCAGACTGTAGACATAATATTGTACTCCCTGTCTATTTGCGAAGGGGCACCATAACAGTTCAAGCTGCAGGACCTAAAAAAGTAGGTCCGCCTCTTATTTGAGTAGCGCGTGAGTTACTTCGGCAAAATTACTCGTTCGATTTGGTATGCTTACCTCTAAATCGCATCATCGTAGTCGCTAGGTGGCGCCTTTAAAAAAATAAAGTGTTTTGATTGAAACTTTATTTCAAACGTTAAATATTTACGCAAATTCTGTTCCTTGTAAAATGTGAATTATAGCACTTGGAAAATTGTGTTAATTACATGGAAGTATTACAGTAACTTTAGTAGCAAATATAATGCGAAGGCGCTTTAACACCTTTATTTACTGTAAAGTCACTAGGTGATTATCACGGGTTGGCGAAATTTTGGCATACTTACCTGGCACAGGAGCGACCGTGATCAAGTAGGCGGTGCTCCCAGGACGAGGCTGAGCCATTGCACTTCGGTTGGGTTGACTCTTGCGATCACCCCAAATGTGGGTGACTCGGGTGCGTAATTTTTGTTAGTGGGGGACTGCGTTCGCGCTTTCCCCTTAAAATAAAAAATGTAAACACATAAGGTTTGGGACCATTTAATTTCGAATGTTGTAGGAGATCAGAAACATCCTGTCCTTCCTTGAGAGGGTTCTTCGGTCTGCGGCGCGCCTAGTTGGCTCCATACCTCGCTATGGCAGTGTATCCTCCTACATGCATCATACTCTTCATTGGTTTCCCATCCGGCATCGTATCCGGTATCGGCTTTGCTCTCTTGCCTGGCAATGTGTTTTGGGTATGGCTCCTTCCTACCTGTGCTCTGTTTTTACTCTCTCTTCTTCTCTTACGGGTCGCTCAGCCCTCCGTTCCTCTTCTAGGGGCGACTTTATAGTCCCATATGCCCGCACTGCTACTATGCAGCGCCGAGCATTCTCTGTCGCTGGTCCAACTGCGTGGAATGACTTACCATCTTTCCTTCGCCTATCTCCTCGTACTCACCCGTCTTCTTTTTACACTCTATTGAAGACTTTTCTGTTTGATCAGGCCTGGCTTGGGAGTGCCTCTGAGTAGAGCCCTTGAAGAGGCGCTATATAAATTCCATGATTGATTGATTGACAAACGAACAAGAGGAGGAGAAGGAAACAAAGTTCAAATCCAACGACGCCACTCCTCTCTATCTTCCAGCCATAATTCAGTTCTTTCCTTTCTTTTTCCGTTGAAACTTTTTGTGGATCAAATTCATCGGTATAATGTGGCCTGTTACAGTAGGCTGTAGCCTTATTTTTGGCCGTTTCTAGGCGAACGGTGACATAGGCGTAATTTGTGGGAGGTACGAGGGGTACCCGTACCCCCCACTTTTTGGACTGGGGGGTACTGTACCCCCCACTTTTTAAACAATGTCAATCAATGTTTTTGTTATTGTGCCTTCCCAGAGAATTCAGTCTCCATCAAAGTGCGAAAGTACTTAGATACACATGAAAACCGAGAGCCAAATTAATGAGAATACTGATAGGGAATATGTTCAAAATGGCCACCATGCGAAAAGCGAAAGTAGAGAAGAAATTGGTACCCCCCACTTTTTAGACCAAAGTATTGGCACCCCCCACTTTTTAGACTAAAGTTACGCCCCTGAACGGTGACATGCACAGAGCAGAAGATAATTATCAGACGCAACAACACAGTCATTGGCCCATTCACAAGGAAAGACAAAGGCCACAGCGGAGTTCAGAAGTAAGTAAGTTGCCATTGTTTGCAGCTGACTAGTACCTAAGTAAGTAAGCAAATGTCCTTTCTAGGCTTTCTTTATTCTTATTTGCATATTTAAAATAGATAAAACGGATAGATAGCTTTTAGATTATGTAAGTTTAGAACAGGATCATTATCCAAAACACATTGAAGTTATCTTTATAACCTGTTCATTAGACAATTTTTTTGCATCCATGATTATTGGACTTTATTTTTTTAAATTAAATGTTTCGTTCATATTATTTTGATGTCTTAAATTTAGCCATCTTCGCTGCGAAGGTATATCGCACCTTTTACTGCCCTTCTCCAGTGGTCTCTGCCTTCTGTCATCCTCAGCAAAATGGCACACAGTAAATCCTGCCCAGGTCCTTCTGGCCTCGGTCTCTCACGTGATTCTGATCCAGAAATTGCATCCTGTATACAGTCTTGTTGTCCTCGAGACCAAGGTCTTGGTCTCGAGTGCACTCGAGTTCGTTTTTAAAAGTCTTGGTCTTGGTCTTGAGACCAAAAGTCATGGTCTTGGTCTTGAGGTTCAAAGTCTTGGTCTTGGTCTTGGTCTTGAGGTTCAAAGTCTTGGTCTTGGTTTTTCAAGACCAAGACCAAGACCTTTGTCAATATGAACAGTTATTTAAAAAAAGCAAGAATTTTACAAATGTATACAATGATTAGGGCCTAGTATTGCTTTAGTATTTACACGGTGTGAACGAGGCTTAACTGTTGCTTTGGACAATTATTTTGACTTCCAGTTATTTACCATGGAACGATTTCAAAAGTGACTCACGATTTGCCGCTGTGTGTGCCAGCGATTTCAGCACCTGTAGAACGTAGGCTATTCTTTCACATGGCAGAATTTTTATGAGGCCTCACAGGTCATACCTTGGTCAGAAAAAGCTGAACGAATTGGTTTTTTATAAATGCAACAGGCATTTGGAATGACATTTCGCATGAAGAACTTATGCACATACTAATTCAGAATTATCTGTAGTCTGCTTTTAGAGTTGTTTTGCTTGAAAAAAGACTCATGTTTTCATTAAAACAGCGAGTAGTCCGACTTGACTTTTTTTTAGTAAGGAATAGCAGTCTGAATATGATTGTGATTTTTTGTATCTCGGTCTTGGTCTTGAGTTTCAAAGTCTGGCGTTGGTCTTGGTCTTGGTCTTGAGGATCAAGGTCTTGGTCTTGGTCTTGAGGTTCAAGGTCTTGGTCTTGGTCTTGAAATTGCAAGGTCTTGGTCTTGGTCTTGGTCTTGAGGTACAAGGTCTTGGTCTTGATCTTGGTCTTGAGGTTTAAGGTCTTGACAACAAGACTGCCGGTATGATTTCTTTTTCCAAGTAAATCTGACTGATTTCTTTTTCCAAACAATCCCCATTATTCCTCCTAATATGACTAAAGCATCAATTTTCTTGTCCTGAAATTTGTTGACAACTCTCTTTCAACTTTGGCTTGTTCTAATCATCTATGGTTCCAATGGCAATTCACGGGGTTTCTTCTTCACCCACGAGACCCTCACCATCTCCTTTCGTCAATTTTCTTAATGGTCGATCCTTCATAACCACATGTTGCGTCTGGCCATATGGGAAATTGCCTTTAGATGTCTAATCTTCAGAAGAACTAATGACTTTTCCATATTGCTTCTTCAAGGTTCTCAGAATTCATTGACCCTGGCTCAAACAAGCTCTGATTCCTTTTGTGCATTTCTGTATCCTCTGCGGTGAGAGGTCCTATCTATATAGGAACGTTTCAACCTAATCCGGTCGCTCATCCTAGACCTTTAGGGCCCGGGCTTTATATAACACATATAGCACATGCACCACCAATTCCAATCACCTTTGTCTTGCAAAAGGAAGCAAATTCGCGGTTAACCCGATCAACGCGTACAACCATGCAGCTCGCTCCTGTAAATCTGCCGCAGTACCAGCCAGCAAAAATAATATCTTCGGGACCCCTAAGGACTTTCTTGTATACCACCAATATTGAGACTGAGCAAAATGATGTGAACCAGATCAACGTATCTCATGATCATTTTTGCACGACTGATACGTAATATCGTCCTTGGTTATTTCTCAGAGAATTCAGTCATCGCAATCATAAGCATCATGGGTTGCTCGGTAGTCTAGTGGTTAGCGCGCTGGACTGTCAATCGAGAGGTCGGGGGTTAAAATCCCCGCCAGGGCAGAAATTTGGTTCGAGATTTCTGTTCCACTACAGCCCCTAGCCAACTCAGCTATGATGAGTACACTGACACTGTCAGTGGGAAGATGAGACGGCGAGGGAGAGGACTGGCCACCTTCCCTCATATGCCGAGGCTAAGAAAATGAAGTCGCTAACACTTCATACGGCTGCCTCAGGGCTAGCTTAAGGGACTGCTCTTCTTCTTCATAGGCGTAGCTTTGTATTGTGATTTGTGACGGTGATGTCCGGCACCACTACTTTTAAAAGTGGTGGTGACAGTCACCTCCACTTTTTAAAATATTTTTGCGACATGACAGTTGTTTTGGTTTGAAGCAAGTTCAAGCAACGACAATTAACGGCGGTGTATTCTTGCATATTTAGGCCTATAGCGATCGCAATGCTGAATTGCTGATAGATGCCTTCACCATACTTACTTAAAGTTCTGGCGTTTTCGTAATATCGTTGGATGCCAATAATTTACGAGTGACTGCCAGTGACCTTAAAGTGACGGGCAAGGCATAATGAATTCGTATAGCCTATATAGGGGAAGGGAAGGGAGAGGAGAGGAAGAAGGGAATGATAGATCATAGAAGGGAGGGGAAGGGATTGGTCACAACCGCTGTATGGGCAAAATGAAGCTCTTGGTCTCAGTCAGTAGTCAGTGTTTAATCTAGTCCCCCTCTTCTGGGAGGGGAAACCAGGTTTCTGGGGGACCACAAATTTTTCAGACTTTTTACAACTTTCATCTTCGAAAAAACTTGATGACTTTTTTTTTTTTTTTTTTTTTAGTCATTCGTCCCAATTTTCCTATAGGAATTACTCTCTCAAAAAAGTTTATGACCTATTTTTTTAGGGAACCGTCTCTCTGGGGGGAAAACCATGTATGACCATGCATCCTGGGGGGAATTTGCCTCCCCAAAACTTCTCTACATTATAATATTGCCGGCCTCTGGGGGGAAACATCAATCCTGGGGGGGAACTTTACCCCCCCCCCCCAAAGACGTCTAGATTAAACACTGGTCAGTAGTAAAGCTTGTCTGACAATATATAGATGAGAAAAAGTAAAGAATCAAAGAACGATTATAGATGATAGGTAGTTTTAACGGCGATGTTCTTGCAGTCTGCATGCAGTCTGTACTCTATGCATGGGAACTGGCATTATCTCTATGGTTTGAACGTGTTTATATGCTGGCGAAAACTAGTGTCAGTGTCCTCCCTAACCACAGCAGTATAAGTACATGCCAATCATCACCCTCATGTACTTCACGAGGCTGCTGACTAGTTTAACACTGGCGTATATCTACCTCTAAGTTAGTTTCAAACCACCCGCATGGAAAATAAGAGATCATAACATTGTGAAGAGTTACCATAGTTGCAATGTCTTCTAGAATCAGCCACTATAGAGTAACTTAAGATGTCAGCGGATTCTATATTCAGGACGAAGACCGGTCGGCGCCATTTTTGAGCATTTGATGTCTAATTTTGTTATTGAAAATCGACTCCTTATGCATAAAATACGAGAATCTGTGTCTTATCTATTACAAGATGGTGACGGCGAAAAACTATGGGGTCACGTGCTGTAGCAGAAGACTGCAGGTGCTCAGAAGTGGGTCAGTTATTGAACCTAGGCTTCTGTAATCATAAACTAGATTTCTACAACGATCAGAGGAAGCTAAGTCGCGGGAACCAACTCGATATATGCAGGTATACGCCTATAAGGTCAGAATCAACTCCAGGTCAAGATCCATGGGTCAGGTCGGCAGACAGTCAGACGGCCACGGTGCATGGATTGTGTTCTGAGACTGCACCGAGTGTTCATACGGAATGGATCATGGACCTCGGTGGATGGATATAAGAGATGCTCTCGGTAACATTTAATAAAAATTTATGAAGACGTCAAAAGTCTTATTGCATGCTTCCAAGAGGAAGTTACTGCACCAGAGCGTTCTTCCATTACCACTCACTGTCTTTGGTCTGTCTGCCTCTTTGTCCTCTTGAATGTCTTCGTCTCTTCCCACAATCCACCCTTCTCTCCATCCGTCCAATCGTCGGTTATAATCCGACCTAACCGTCACACTATCGCATATCGGCTGATCGTTTAGTTTCAATCATCGCTTTCTATATATATAATATATACATATATATATATACATATATACATACACGCACATCTCTGTAACTGACAAGTATAAATATTAAGTATACGCATATGCATGTATTTATATGTATAACGGTATAGTTGTATATCATTTTGCGCTTACTGGTATATTTGACGAATATATATTATATATCTGCAAATACATATATATAGCTGTATATTATGATATGCAAGTATATTTACGAGGGCTGCTCAGGTATATCTATATTCTGCAAGTGCATCAGCTGCTCCAATCCATCCTCCTCCTTCTCCTCCTCCTCCTCTCTTCCACCTCGTCCTCATGCACCGCCTCCTCACTGCATCCATCCTTCCGCTATTGCATTTGCGATCTGTGCTTCTAACTGTAGAGCGCCAAATGTGTATACGGTCGTCAGCCAACCATGCATGTCTGGTCCAGAAGGAACGCGGGGTTCTACACCTAGAGGCTAGAACAGAACAAAGAAGAAGACTAGCAGTCCCTGAGGCTAGAGCTTGAGAGGCAGCCATGGTGAAGCGTTAGCGACTTCATCTTTCTTAGCCTCTGCATAGGAGGGCAACTGGCCAGTCCTCTCCCTCGCCGTCTGATTTGCCCACCGACAGTGCACGGTCATTGGGAATATATCACATACGATACATCTCTGGACAGAGAAACACTTAAGCCTATACCGCGACTGTAAACGTATATATATATATATATATATATATATATATATATATATATATATATATATATATATATATATATATATATATATATATATATATATATATATATATACATACATACATACATACATATAATGAAACACTTGAGGTTTATCGCGTTCACTGTGATATTAATTCCTTGCAGATGATGCGTAAGGCAAGAGAAAGCGCCGCTGCCAAATTACGCCACTCCTCAACATGCTGCGCCTATTAACACTCCTCACCTGCTGTGCAGCTCCACCTGGCGATCGAAGGAAGCCGCACACGAAAGAAACCATTATAACCTCGTAATTCATCTATGGTCGTCCATCAGAGCATCCTCTGTGGCTGCGGTAGTCCAGTCAGTCAGTCAGTCAGTCAGTCAGTCAGTCAGTCAGTCAGTCAGTCAGTCAGTCAGTCAGTCAGTCAGTCAGTCAGTCAGTCAGTCAGTCACTCACTCACTCACTCACTCACTCACTCACTCACTCACTCACTCACTCACTCACTCACTCACTCACTCACTCACTCACTCACTCACTCACTCACTCACTCACTCACTCACTCATCCATCCATCAATCAATCAATCAATCAATCAATCAATTCATTCGTTCATTCATTTGTTTATTCGTTTATTTTCATTCATTCTACTACTTTCACGTTTTCTTCATATTTGTTCGAATGTAATATGTATCCTTTTTCAGCTCTAGTGGTTAACTGAGTATCATGTCCGGTCCTACACCAGGGCCCCCGATGTGCGTACCCCCATTGGTAAATCGGGCGATGTTTGATTCGGTGAGGCTTTTCGTATCGTAGAATATTCATTGACTTTGTTGACCTGACATTCGTGGGGTCTTGTTCAATTCTTCCACAACTGAGTGAATGGCCAAATGCCAGAAAAGTTTATCCAGCTTATACAAGAGATAACCTGAAAGTCGAGTTCTACAAAGGGAGTCAAAAAGGTCGCCAAATGCTTCCAGGCGAAAACAGAAGCATGTATGTAATGTATGTATGTATGTATGTAATATGTATGTATATATGTATGTATGTATGTATGTATGTATGTATGTATGTATGTATGTATGTATGTATGTATGTATGTATGTATGTATGTATGTATGTATGTATGTATGTATGTATGTATGTATGTATGTATTTATGTATGTAATGTATACATGTATGTATGTATGTATGTATGTATGTAAGTATGTATGTATGTATGTATGTATGTATGTATGTATGTATGTATGTATGTATGTATGTATGTATGTATGTATGTACTATGTATGTATGCATTGTATGTATGCATGCATCTTTACATTTATATAGCTACTCTTCCTCCACTCGTCCATTCTGCTTTATGCAGCTGTTCGTTTTTCGTTGTGATGATATATTTCGTCGACCACAGAGGTGTGCGCAATTAATACCTGCAGCTCCAACCACCGCATGACGATACAGGCCGTTGTTAGAACTGCAGACCCAGAGGAGGAGGAAGAGGAGGAGGAGGAGAAGGAGGAAGAGGAGGAGGAGGAGGGGAGGGGGAGGAGGGGGAGGAGGAGGAGGAGGAGGAGGAGGAGGAGGAGGAGGAGGAGGAGGAGGAGGAGGAGGAATAGACGAGGAAGATAATGATTCACAAAGGAAGAGACGACAGTTTGAAAGGTAAGATGAAGAGAAGGAGGAGAATTTAAAAGAGAAAGGCGTTGAGTGGGCGTGGGAGGAGGAAGAGGGAGGAGAGAGAGAGGAGGGAGGGAGAAAGAGGAGGGAGGGGATGGCCGGGAGCCGAAGCAGGAAACACCCGAGCGCTGATGCCTCAGCGGGTATCGTGTTGTATCGGTTGTGCCCCGCAAGTGAAACGCAGTAAGTGACTCGGACCATTGACCAGACCTGAAGAAGGCTGGTGATTCGGCGCCAAGATAGCGCCCAGCGGAAGATGCCTCTGCCTCAGCAGCCGGCCAGTGGCGCCTTCTTTAGACCGACTGCAGCCAATGGCGTGCGCTTATAGTTTGACGCTTCGGCTAAACAGCGTTCGGAAACTATGGAAAGCCGAGACTATCAAAATAACAGGTAGAGACATTGTTTCATGCGATATAACTGACCTGTGATATGCGAGCAGAACGGGCGCCGCGATTATTATTCCGATGACTAAGGTTTCTCCGAAGTGGCGCCGTGATTAGCTCATGGGACTGTCAATCACGAGTATCCGAGATTCAAATTCACCTACACAGGGATTTGAAACCCAGTTTACATTTTGGCAGCTTCCTGTTGTGCCTTTACTAAACTTTACTTGCATAGCAATTGCACACTGCAGAAAAAATCTGTTTTCTGTTTTCTTTTGAATGTCCAACTCTTCCTCAGACTTTGTTTTGCAGGTTAACACGTCTATCACACCATTGTCTCTGAAATTCGTACGTGTTGCAAATATTTTTGTCTAGCTTTCCCGTCGTCTACATACTTAGGTGATGGACGAACCACGAAAATTAACCAGATATATGGCCTAGAGTTTTTGGTAAATAAAGCCTCAGTTATTCCCTTAGTAACACAATAGGCCATCAAAGACAACTGTTCATAGAGACCACAGAAGTTGCTTTAGGACCACTAGGCTTACAGTAGACCTAACTTGACGTTATATCCCACGCTATATAGAAAAATGCGTTGCCCAATGTAGAAATGCCTATATATAGGGCTGAAAGAAGTGGTGACTTGTCGTAAGATTCAGCAATTGAACGACTGATATCTCAGACTAATCGCCGGTTTTCAAGATTGGCGAGATGTAGAATGGTGGTCAACAGGGCCGGATTTAAGCATGGGCTACACGGGCGCCAGCCCAGGGGCCCCCACCACTTAGGGGCCCCCACGAGTTTCAATTTTATTTTTTGTGTCTCTTCACTGCGTGCACTATCTGACTAGGGAAGAGATTCTAAGAGTGACTAATGATTAGATATGAGTCAGTGGGTGGTCGGCCTCTGAATCACCACTGTAGGGCCTACTAAGTTCTCCTAATTAGGAAATATTGCGTTAATATTGTTCACGAGTATATGCTTTAAGCGGGGCATCTTCAGCTGTTAAGATGGTCTTACTTTTAACTCAAGTTGAGGTTGTCTAGTAACTGATGTAGGCATGCAGAGGCAGTGTAAGAGTTGTGGAATGGCAGAATATGTTCAAACAAGAACATGCATTAAAATGCACGCCTCTTACCCATTAAATTCGAGCGCCAGAAGCTACGCACAGTGTAGGCCTACACACTCTGCTCACAGAAGTTTCGGATTGACAACTTTCTGCCCTACGTTGATCAATTCAAAACCGAGTTGATATGAAAGTTTCATACGAACTACTCTGCTCAAGGTTTGGTTTTCTATCTATGCTTGAGTCATGCAGTGATGTAGACATACACAACTCAGCAAAAAAACCTTGTAGCAATAATTATAGGGTGATGACCTCGATGAAAGCCTGGGCAATGAGCTTATGCAGTTTTCTTATTTTATTAAAATGTTTAAACACGAGACAGGTAGAGTAGGCCTCAAAATAAGTCAGGAGCAGTTCATGTACCTATTATAATACTTGACAAAGGTGGTAAAAGTTCAATTCCAAATGTGGAATTATGCTAAGACTGTATACTTCGTGCTCGTGATCACAAACCGTAGTGCTGAACGCTCATTTTCTAATATGAAGATAATTATGAGCAGACTTTGCATAGGTATGACACACGAGAGACTTAGACACCTTGCAGTGTTAAGCATAGCGATATTCTACGCCAATTGGATTTTAATCGGTTTGTTGATGATTTGCGAATTGAAAAGTGCGCAAAGTCTCTATTGGGCCTATTCAAATTTAGACCTAACTGTAGGCCTACCTGAGCTAATTAACAGACTCAAGCTATCTGTTTTTAGTTTGGAGGTCCTGCTTATCATTATTTTTTTATTTCTTTCTCTGTCTGTAAACTTTGAATCAACAACTTCTATTAGAGACTGCATAGATAAGATTCTTAAAGCTTATCCTTTTGTTTTGTATTTTGAGAAATTATTTCATGCCTCTTAATATAAAAGAACAACATATATTTCATAACATGTTTCTTTATTGGAACCAAAATTATAACAAGGTAGTACAACAGCTCAAAGCAAATCAAGATGGTCGCAAAGGTAGGCCCAGAAGGGAAGACTCCCGCTAGTAGGGACACCTACTTACAATTATATTAACAAGGCGAGAACCAACTTGACGGCTTAAGTTACTATGTGGAATTAATAAACAAAAGCAGGGTAATGAAACCTAGGCCGACGCCGACTGGGCAGTGGTGAAACAGAAAAAAAACTAAAGGACTCCGCTTAACAGAGGCGGCGTAAACAAACATTAATATAAGACTTAACTAGGAGGCAACAAAGAACGGCCGATGGTGGGTCAAGGATAGAGAGAGGTATTCTCTATAAGATACTGGCGTAGCTGACTTTTGAATCTTGAGAGGGATCCCACCTGCTGGAGCGGGAGAGGGAGAACATTCCATAACAGCGGTCCTGTAACATTGATAGAGAATCTCCGTGTATTGGAGCGAGCAAACGAGGGCCTATATTTGCTAGCACCTCTTGTGAAGTGGGAATGGATGTCAGAACCCATACGATAAAGAGTCTTAAATTTAGGGGGCAGAAGGTCACGTGTAAATTTGTACATAAAAATACCAATTTGATAATTCCTTATTTGGCTAATTTTTAATATCCTGTATCTAGCGAAGATGGGATCGGTGTGGGAACCCCAGGGGGAGTTACTGATAGTACGGACTGCTCTTTTCTGTAGAATTACCAATTTTTGGAGTCTAGTGCTGTAGGTTGAAGCCCAAATTGAACTACAGTAGGACAAATAGGGGTAGATAAGAGAATAGTAAAGTTGCATACGTATTGAGGGGGGGAGTTTATTTGATGCACGATAAATTACCCCTAGATTCTTTGCAATTTTAGTGGAAATGCATTTAATATGCTGATCCCAGGTCAGATGTTGGTCGACCATAACACCTAAGAACTTAGTACATTTAACTTGAGAAATGGGAGTATCATTAATTAGGAGTCCAAGCGAGTCATCGGGTGGTCCCACCTTTCTATGTGACTTAAAAAGAATAAAGGAAGTTTTGTCTATGTTTAAGGTTAGTTTATTCGATAATAACCATTCAGTTACTCGCTTAAGCTCGTTATTAATTGTAAGTACCAGATTAGCATAAGATTTGTCAGAATGGAATACATTAGTATCGTCGACACTTATTGCTTATAAATAAAGACACTTTATTTATAAGCAATAAGATCTTCCCAATTTATTTTCATTTACATATATTTAAAAAAATTAGTTTACAATAAGTCAACAATTTTAAACATTACCTTTAGCACCTTTGTCTGTATGAATCAGTATGACATAATGATAGGGCCTATAACTGTTGTTGTGAGGGTTGTCCCTGTTGGAGACTGCGCATCAACAAAGGCAAAAAATCCGGTGCCGAAAAGGGCCCACCATATTGGGCGCCCATGGCCCCCACCACCTTAAATCCGGCCCTGGTGGTCAAGAGGAAGCCCGTCGTAAAAAAAGGCACAAGAACTTATAAACCTAGGCTTAGAGATTTCCAGGGTCAACGTCCCGTTGGGTTGCGCTCATTTCATGCTCTTCGAATCCATGATCTCAAATGGACGAGTCCCAAGCCTAGGTCATGCAGGTCTGCAGGATGCTGGGCCAATGCATGGCATGTTTATCGTTTGCTTAGCCTCGTCAGCGGGCTCGAACTCGCAGCCGTTAGGTAAAAGAACCAGTCGCTAGCTGAGTAAACCTCCGCGTTCAACAGAGACGGCTGAACGTGGGAATGATGCACTCGACCGTCCCGACGTGTCAGAAATTTAACGGAGAAACAAAATATGACGGGTTTTTTCCAAGGTCGGTCCATCCAAATGGAATAAGTTGCCTATAGCAAACTCCGAAATGAACTTCTTGGTCTTCCTTTGCCCCCTTTTCCGCAATCGTTTGAAAACCATTCTTTTCGATCGTGGTTTGATGTTGTCAGGTCGGGAACGCCTCTGAGGAGTTTCTCTTGAAGTGGCGCTATACAGCCTATACAGTCTATCAGCCGATTTAAAACACTGCTAAGGTCCTACATTATAAGCAACATCACCTCAGTAATTGCCGACATATAATGTACTAGGGTTTATTGATGTTACCTGTTTTATAATTTGTTAATTATTACTACCACTCATTAAATGATTATAATCACTTAAGGTTTTCAGATAGTAAAATAGCTATACATTGGATATGAATATGTCTTCTTTCAATGGAAGGTGAATTGTTGGCTGATTAGCCAATGCTTGCTTTATTTTGTGTTTAAATTTTGGCTCACTATTAGTTAAGATTAATAAATTTTCAACCAGATATGTATCTATACTGTTCCGTCTCAGCCTGTGAACTCTCAGGGTGTCCCATTTTAGCAGGACTTGTCCCTTAGGGACATCCTTTTATAACACTCAACTGATAACTGTTTGTTTTCTGTCACTGTTAATCTGCAGTTTGTGTGTTGTAATAAAAACGGATTTGATTTGATTGATTTGATTTGATAAAAATTGACGACTACGATTACGACGAGTTTCATGCCAAACACGTGGTCTCAACTTCAATTCTATTCTAGTCGTGTTCTAAAACTTGTAGACAGCAGTAATATTTATTTCGTGGTAATGAATCTGCGAGATTGCACAGACTAGCCTACAGACTATAGCCTATCATTTCTGACTCAGCAGTGCTGAGTGACAGCGACATCAGCCAGTGTATGAATGTAAATCGCATATATATATATATATATATATATATATATATATATATATATATATATATATATATATATATCCGTTTCATGCAGAGTATGCAACACTGGAAATCCGGTGGGCCTACGTTCACAAATTATGCAACGGTTTATTTCTCAAATTTCAAATGAATGAATGACCGAACGACTTAATTACAAAAAAGATTAATTGGCAGGTATCAAAACTTGAATCACAGTCACACGGAAAATCTCTAATCTTATATACCCATATTAAAAGAGGAGGCAATAGGAATTCTGGCCTAGGTTTGCACGCATGCATGTGGCCATTAATTGGCAAAATGTCTCATTCTACGGGTACATTTTACGCAGCGGATATATATATATAGGCCCTACACGCTTCCTGTTGTATCTATCCGCCAGTGTTACCGCTCCTTGGGTTTTTTCACAAGATCTTGGGGTTTTCTATCTGAACTTGGGAAATGGGATTTTTTCTTGGAGACCTTGGTTTTTTTGCTTGGGTTTTCTTTTTTTTTATTTAAACCATATTTTGTATTAATTAAATCAATTTTTGCAACGGTCTGGATGATCGAAGTAAAAAAATAATGGCTCAAAATGTGTGCAAGCATGTGTTATACGAGTCTATTGCTGTATTTAGAATATAACATTAAAGACTGAATGTGCTATACTAGTCTATTCCAATATTTAGAATATAACTCCAAAGACTAAAGGAGACTGCAGACTCAGACCAACGACCTCTAATATATAGACTCAGACTGCACTTTTTCGGAAGTTTTCCTGAAGTAAACTGTTGCCCTTTTTAAAACTTAGAAAATTATATTTTTAATTTCATAGTCTCCAATCTTTATTCTTGTTTAAAAATATAAAAAAATGTGCGATTCGGACTCTGATAAAAATAAAACATGTATAGAAACATTTTTAATTTGCTTCGATTATTAACTAAGGCTAATAATTTTTTAGCAATTAGCGATTGTCTATAAAATTGTAAAAATGAAAGATTGAAATAAAAGATAGAACGACAATTTTTATAACAGAAATGGTATAACCTGCATTATATTATAATTATTAATATATATATCATTGTATAGTTCGTTTATTAATTTCCAAAAATCGGAAGAAATCTACCTTGGGTTTTCTTGGGTTATTTAACTGTCCTAACTTGGGTTTTTTATTTTTCTAGAGTGGTAACACTGCTATCCGCTGTCTTGGCGGTCAATACCGGACGATCTGTTTATTTCATGCATTAGGCCTATATCGTGTGTGCACAATACAGACTGTTTTTGGATAATTGAAGTAGCCTAACTATAATGATAGCGGAGTTACAGAAATGCACAATAAAAATCACATAATAGGCATTTATGGCCAATTCCGATGTAAAGTTGATGTTATAGATCCGCAAACGTGATTTCCGTGTCGATTCGTTGTGTCACTCTTACGTACGGGCCATGGGTTGTGACTAAATTAGCATTTCCATATCCTACAAGTGGAAGGAAGAGCTGGAAAACGAGAGGGAACTGCATCACTGGTCGGGCTTAACAATTGTCTCTTTGGTTGATTTCACGTGGAGTCGCCTCAGGCCATTCCATATATTGCACCAACCCCAACAATTATACACCACACCATTTAAGATCTTTCTCGTGTTAGTCCTATATAGGTACTAATCTTAACTTAGGTATGGAGATAGATGAGATTTTTCCAGAATATATTTTCACTTGAGGAGATAAGATCATTCAGTGTCGTCGGAAAGAACTTAAAGAATCTCATTTCGTTCATTTGACAACATAGGGCCTATTCTGACAGAAATTTGACCAATCGCCTTTGTTTCACAGTCGAATAGAGTTGAATGGAGTTGGACTAAACATATTCGCTGACCTAGAACAGTCCTATAGTCCTTTTGGGGTTTATGTATAGTTCCTCACATCAGTTCGATCAACTGTCAACCTGGATATATGACCAAGAAAGTCGATGCTCTCATGTAAGAATCATGTTTACAAGCATTTCACGGGTTTTTCTGTCGTTTCATTCTCAGTGAAGTACAACTCTTTAAACGCAATCTGCATAGATCCTATCCGAACATCAATTTGGGAAGGACACACATAGGCGTAGACTCTTGGGGGTGGAGCAGCCGGGGTACGTGCCCCCGCCCCGATAATTGAGATGGACTGTACACCCAATGCAACAAGTGTAGAATGAATAACCAAATCCCCCTCCCCCAATATTTTAAACAAGTTTAGGCTAGTAAGGTCACATCTTCCGAATTTATTTCGGATAAAGTCCAAATGCCTCGATTACGCGTTTTATGATTGTGTTAGTACTTAGTTGTTTATGCTATATATGGTCATTTTCTAACCTTCTTTTAGTCCTCTTTATGGTATGGTATCTGAGAATTTTTAAAGCGCCTCTCACAGTGTGAACTATTCAGAGGCGCTCTCAGCATGTGAGCCTCGCGGAAACAGAAATGACTTTAAACGATGAACAAGAGAGAGATAACTTAGTAAGTAGGGTCCCACGCAGTACCAAGGGAAGGGAGTTCCATAGGAATGGACCCACGACAGCGAAAGAGCGAGACTGAGCCAGGGCAGACCTCACCCGGGGAACGAATAGATCAAGCCGATTCAGAGAACGTAGGGGTCGATGAGAAGAAGCTGAGAGGTTTGCGCATCAGGTCACAAATGTAGGCTGGAGCTAAGCCCTGCTGTGCCTTAGAGAAAAGAGCTATGATTTTGAAGTGGATACGAGCGGAGATAGAGTCCTTTAGTTGTTGGCCGTTCTTCGACGATTCCTCCCTAATTACCCGTTAGGTCATCAGCGTATTTGCAGGTCTTTTATTCAAGCTCGGCTGTGACCAATTGTAGGCCTACTCATGCTGTTTTTGTTTAACAGCGATGTTAAAAACATTCGACGAAGAAATATGCTCAAATGTAGAGTTGCAAATCTCTTAAATTATTTTCTCATGACCTTACGAAGCTTCGTCAGAGAGACCAACCTATTAACCTTCGCTATTAAACCACTCCGCAATTGCAGGCTGTTAGGTCACTTTCGGTGTTAGATCAGCGTCTGGGGGTCACTGGAGAGACATCACAATGAGTGTCCACATCGTAAATTGGGGGTAGGGTGCATGACCACTCTGTGCCGTAGGGGTCGCGCCTGCGATGCCAACTATAGGCCCTATCAATGAGATTGTTGTTTTGTTGCCAAATGTCTACGTGTCTGCGAATGTATACCAGCGAAGACCATCTCCTGCGGCTATTAAAGCGTGTATCATTCTACTACTGACGAACACCGCATTCTTCAGGAACTCTAAGCTAGCATTTATTACCGTTTAGCACAAATATAAGCTAAATATCGATCCGATAGTTTCAGCGGCGCACGAGAGGGAGATCAGCTTAAATAACAGCGCTACTTAAAATCAATAGATTAAATCAATTCACAATAGATGAACGTTCGTTTTTGAGAATTTAACTGAATGCGCTATATAAATGTAAATAATAATAAATTCATAACATGCATTATTTTGTTCAGCTTAAATTCTAGTCAAGATGTGTCTTGCAAAGCTTAATCAATTAATCATAGCCAATCAATCAAATTTAATAAAGTTTCCAGTATTTCCAGTAATTAAGGTACCCTTAATTATAACTATGCATACGTGGTTTTGTTTGAATGCGCTAAACAATTCGCTTTGTGTGTAGTAGGCCTACGGTATTGCGTGTTACGCGTAGCTCAAACGTGATCGTGCTAAAATTGTTAAGCGAGATGGCATTGTTGAGAGTTTGGCGTTCCATAGCCGAAGGCGGCTGTCGCAGAGGGTGGAAGACGAAACGGCGTGGAGACACCTGTTGTCGTGAGATGGCGCTGCCTAGCAGACAAGTTGGCGCGCTGGGAGGCTGGTGCCCGTTGCCATGAGGATAAATACGCGAGTTTCGGACATTTTCAGAATTATCATGGATTGTAAAAGTCACGAGAAGCAACTATGAAGGCGTGCGTTGTGTTTTGGACTAGTTTGGCCTGTTCGATTCTTGGACTGTTTCGCATTCATGGTTGGTAGTCGTTTGTTACGTCTACGATAATACAGGCCCATTGTTTATTTTCTAACTTGGAATATAGCATTTTACGGTAATAAATGTTAATCGTCAGGAAATTTATATAGCGTCGTTGCTTTTGGAGATGGTGAGTGACGTTACATTGTTGATCAGGACTTTCAAATGGCTGAAGTTCAGTGCGTTCGAAAGTTTTCTGTGAGGGTTTTAGTTGCTCCTTTACGAATTCGGGACCGAGTAGGCCACTGTAACTCGTCGTAACTAATCTTTCTCATTTTACGGAACACGGTCCAGTTGCGATTGATTTATAGCAGTTTGAGAGATCTATGATGAAAAGATAAAACACGACTTCTGTGTGGTGCTGAGAAATTTTTGGTATTTACATTACATGATGACATTACAGTCGTTCCAGCACAGGGATTACATTACACTACACAAATTTAACCAGAGACTATAAAGGAAACCATGGCATGCTTAAAATGTTACAACATTTCAGCCCAAAAGTCAGTAAGTAGGCAAGCTAAGAAGACACAGTAAATGAGTACATTGTAATGTAACTTATAATACAGTGCACAAGTAAAGTAATAGTAATTTATTTGTGACCCAATAATAAAAATAATAATATAATAATGTAATAATAATAATGATAATGATAAATAATAACGACGATTTCTATGGCACCTTAACACTGCCTTGCCGTTAGAAGGGCACCTCACAAGCTAAGAGTATGCTCCCTTGTAGTGGTATGGCCGTGTTACGGCACCATATAAATTGTTATTATTACTATATTATTATTATTATGTAAAGGCATAGTCATGGGTGTTGTGGTGGCAGATGTTGCATTCCTATGCCTCCACTTTTCTGTGTGGAGTCTGACTCCAGGTGCATCAGATGAAACAGAGAATTTGCTGTTAAGCCAAGTGACATGTGAAAGAAGGTTGTTGGATTGTTGTCATGTTTGGACTTCTGCTGAAGGATCCTTTACCGCACAGGTCCATGTGCCTATAAGAGAAAGGACTACTGCTTGTTGGTAGAGGTGTGTTATGAATCAGTGGTTATTGTACCTTAGATTGCAGGCTCATACTATATACTGAAGATATGTTTAAGTGTGTTTTGAAACTGAGTCCCACAACCAGGATTGAAAGAAGTGTGAACTGGAAAAAGGATGAGTTGATGAGGGTGAAAGAGGGATAAGGAAAAGCAGATTGGAAAGAGAGAGGAGTATAGGCTTGGAAGGAAGAAAGAGTAGACTGGAAAGAAAGAAGCATAGGCTTGGAAGGAAGAAAGAGTAGACTTGAAAGAAAGAGGCATATAGGTGTGGAAGGAAGAAAGAGTAGACTGGAAAGAAAGAAGCAGAGGCTTGGAAGGAAGAAAGAGTAGACTATAGAAAGAAAATGTAGGCTGGGTAGAAACTATAGAATTAGGAGTAGTGTAGTTTGTTTAAACAAAGAACAGAGGGACACTTTGGAAGATAGAGTAGGCTGGGAAGAGTCACCAGGAAGAAAAAATTCTGAATAATTGCAGCCTGCAGGGATATATTTTTGTTGATAATTGAAGTCCAGGTGACCAATTAACTACCGTCCGTCCCACTTTGATGAATCTCAGACAATTTAGGCTGATGAGTGTATTTTTTACAATCACAGTGACTGTAAAAAATACACTCATCAGCCTTTTAGATTAATATTGATTTTGTGTCTTTGCGAGGCTCAGACTAGGCGCCATGTATCTGGAGACAGCTCAAAGCCTATCCTTTTAAAGTATCATGTGACTGTCATTGATTTTTGAAAATCATGTACACCACCCATTTCTTCGGCCTCGGCTGAGCTACGGCGCTATACAAATCGTCTTATTATTATTATTTTTCCCTGAGTACATATGATCCCTTGGGATTGCAAATATCAGGGGAGCGTTGTTCTAGAATTGGCTAGTATTCGCAGATGGTTTTGTCCGTGGAGAAGGTGCTACAAAAGGCAACTGCATAATAATAATGATGATAATTATTATTATCATCATTATTATAATTATAATTATTATTATATTATTATTAAATAGCCAGATACACACGTACACACACAGACGAACACACACACACACACACACACACACACACACACACACACACACACACACACACACACACACACACACACACACACACACACACACACACACACACACACACACACACACACACACACACACACACACACACACACACACACTCACACACACACACACACACACACACACACACACTCACACACACACACACACACACGTGATACATAAAAGGCGCTGTACAAATGTTCTGTTACAGTTACGAGTATGTGAACTGTCATCGCGTGTGTGTGTGTGTGTATCGGCGTGTTTAAACATTCTCTGCAGACCTGTGCGCCGCTCTATCCAAACGTGTGTGCGCCGTATTGATGTGTGCCAGTAATGACACAGAGTTGGTTGACAGTTTTGCTCCCTTTCGGCTCCAGCGGCGGCTCGGCCTCTGATAGTTTCAGGCTGGAAATCTGACGCTGCCCAGCGGGCGGGCTCCGTTCCTGTCCGAGTTACGCCGGGTGATAAGGGTTCTGCTTTGTGCGAGGGGAACGGAGGGAGGGGGTTGCTTTACGACCACTTGTTGGAATAATTCCCACCCATATCATCTCGTAATTACGGCTGCTGCTGCTGCTGTTGCAGATGTGACAGTCAGAGCTACGAAGGCAGAACCATATCCTTTTGCTGGATGTATAGACCTATGTCTGCATGTGTGCCTGTATGTCTGTGTATATCTGCCTGCGTATGTCTCCACTTTTCTGTGTGTCATATGACTGCCAAACGGTTGACCCTAAACATGTGTGTATCTTTTTGTTTGCTTGTATATGTCTGTGTGTGTGTGTGTGTGTGTGTGTGTGTCTGTGCGTCTGTCTGGGGCTGTTTGTCTGTATAGGCCAGACCCAGCAACGCAGTAATTAAGATGGAAGCCCTGCCTCGATTGGTCGATGATTGGCTGATGGCATTAAATGCTCAGCCTTATAAATGTGTCCATCACGTCCAATTACTGTCAGTTAGGGTCTCGGTCGGTACAACGCCCTCCCCTCCTCTCTCTACCTCCCTCTCCACCTCCCTCTGTACCTCCCTCTTCACTTCCCCTCGGCTTTTGACGTCTTTAGTCATAGTGACGCGATAGGACGTGTGTCACGGAAACTGTATGATATGAAACAGAGTCACTTGCGTCAACAAAACCAAAACCATCCAGACTACCAGTTCAACTTTGCAGCATTTTTCCAGCTTGACCGGTGGTGGAGAATTTGGTTGGAAGGAATTAAGAAGTGGCGGATAAGACTAATGGGAGCGATAGCTGGAGTGGCTGGTTGAGTTTTGGAAGAGTTGAGATAAGAAACTGATAAGCGAGGGGGACCTATCGGAATGGACAATTTACTTAGAGTACTATTTGAGAGAAAGGAGCCGAGGAAGTGAATCTCTGAGGAGAACCCAAAAGTCAAATCTTCTTAGGATGCAGGGCCCTAATTGTGACTCTAGGGCCCTAATTGTGACTCCAGGGCCCTAATTGTGACTCAGTGATATAACAGTACTCTTGATGGACAGGTTTGCCAGGGCTGACAGAAATTTGGCTTTGACTCTTCATGTAATGACCTGATTACTGCTTGGTTTTGGTGTGCCATCGGTTGATGCCTTGTGCATTTGGCACCGGTGCAGCAGAAGTTACTGATTACAATTACAGTTGATGTAGTGTTGTAATAATTATTGTTGATTTGGAACCTGAGTTCAAGAAAATTGTAGGATCACATACTTTCAATGCTGTGTTCCTCATATCTGATTTCTTTGACCTGTTGTATATTTTGCCAGGATTCTCTAACAATTTGTGAATCTGACTTTCACTGATGTGACTATCTAATGATGCCTTTACCATTATGATAATGTCATAATAGAAGTCATTAAATTAGATTAGATTTTGTTAAATGCGATTGTCTAAACTGCATGAAGTAAACTTTTTGGTACACCTTTTTACGGTAGTTTCCTCATGTAAACAATCATTACTGCATAATGAATGTTTCTGACAATGGAGTTGTACAGGCATTGTACAGGCTTATCGTATGATGGTTAATGTGGTTTGCTGTGATAAGTACCAGACAAAAGTGCCTTGATATAGATCTCAGTGTTTGTTTCTCAATACAGAACCATCATATTTGTCTGTCTGTACCTTTTGGACACGCTGTTTTCGAGAATGGAAGCCCCTCGGCTCAGCCGACGTCTGAGCAGAACAGGGAAAGAGAATAACGGATGAAGCAGAGATATCATCTTTAAAGGCGGAGATGTCAGGTTTTTTCCAGGGTGGAGTCTGATAGACAGATGATAAGTTGCCAGTTTATGTTTGATGAGGAGATAGCACTGGAGCATGTAACAGCTGCTGGACCTGGTAATCAATAGGTGTAGTTCCTTTGTGGTCGGTTGGGTGGTGAAAAGGATGAGCTGATGCCTGGTTCAAAGAACTCCCCTTCATATTCTGCAAGTGAACTTTGTTCATGGCTGGCTTTGTAGGGTATTCGGTTTCCGAGAAACCCTTGAGTTTTTCAAATGGATGATGAAACATTCTCAGTCAAACAAAATGTCAGTAGAACCTTCAGCTTTAAATATTATGGGCACTGTATAGAAATAAGACTGGGAATGAAATTGAACTGATGTGATGAAGAGGAAGCCCTAGTACGAGTGATCTTGAGTGGGAAACTAGGTCTCTGGTTACATTGGCAGGCAGGATAGTTAGAGATGTTGGGAATTACGGAGAGCATGCTCGGCAAAGAGGAGGAAGACCATGCAGAGAATGACCCACATAGCTTGTTGACTCTATGTGCAACAGAAAATGTGGAAGGAAACAAATCTGCTGCGGACATTGCAATTGGCTTTTAGTCCATGAACAGTGATAATGATGATGATGATGATGACGACTAGGGTGGTGGTGATTTTGACGATGATGGTGACAATGATGTTGATGATGGGGCGGTGGTGGTGATGACATGACAATGATGATGATGGTTATGGTACAGAATTTAAGCCGTGCAGAATTTTAAGGAAATCAGAGGACCACTTGATGTGACAAATGACTGAGGACAATAGAGATCATTTCTTCATAGCCATCACCGCCAATTGCCTGGTGTCAGGAACTGAGGATGATAATGAATGATGAATGATTATGAACGATGATGAATGATGATGAATGATGATGAATGATGATGATGATGAAGATGATGATGATGATGATGATGATGATGATGGTGATGCCGTTGCTGCTGCTGCTGATGATGATGATGATTGTGATGACAGTGATGATGAGGATGAGGATGAGGATGATGATGATGAAATATAGTTTGAGGTAGATCCATTATAGAAAAAGTTACTTCACTGCTTCAAGATTCCCCTTTTAACAGTCTCCGAGCATAGCGCTGTACTTGTTGCACTGGTCTGTGTTGACCACAGATATTTAATTAACGATTTTCTTTCTTTCAGCCTCTGATTCTCTGCAGTGCTGTGAATTGTCGGACTCAGCGATCTGTCAACAGTCATGTCGTCAGGTAGGTTAGCGGGAAAACCTCCACATGGCAGAGAAATAAATCCTTCATTGTAATATTGCTCTGTAATGGTTTGAGATTTCTGCTCCATCTGCACCCCCTAGCCAACTCAGCTATGATGAGTACACTGACGGTGACCGAACACTGTGGGAAGATGAGATGGAGAGGGAGAGTACTGGCCACCCACACTCATATGCTGAGGCTAAGAAAATGATGTCGTTAACACTTCATTTGCCATAGGGCTAGCTTAAGGGACTGCTCTTCTTCTTCTTCTGCCAAAAGAAACCATGTCTGTAACTTGTAACTGTATTCATAATCGTAGACTCCAAATTTCTAAAACACCACTTGAAAGCAAAGTGCAGGGCACCAGTTGAGTCATGAGCGCTGATTCTGTTGACCTTTTCATTTACGCTGTGGTTGAGTTTCCATGAAATGCATCTGTGTGCATATCTCCGTATTACTTTACGTGTATGTCCTCTTACTTTACCTCGTGATATTACTGTAATCAAAAAGCCTTCCTTTGTGTTTGGCTGTTAGGATGCATAACAAAAACAGACAGGGCAATTGTAGTATTAGTAGGATTATGTTTACTTTAATAACATGTCCAGTGTCCTCAATAGTAACTTTATGTTCACATTAGTAGCATTATGTTCTCATGTGAAAGGCAACTTCTCCTTTCAGAAAAAGTTGCTCCAGCAGTGCTGAAAATTCTTTAACTATGGGCACGATTGTGGATGAGTTTTGCCAGAAAGGCATGTGCACAAATCATGCAGCACTTTAACTATTCATACTCGGTTTAAAAATACTATCCGAACACGAATAAACGGGTTTATTCGGAGCACTATTCGGTCCAAAGTAAATTGAATGCGAATATTTGGTACAGTTGTAATATTTCCACATTTTTATTTTTTATTTCTTTATTCCGGATATTTCTATAGCGCCTCTCGAAGTCTACTACTACTCAGAGGCGCTCCCGACTACAGCATTTGATACTGTGCCGGAATTTTCACGCCGAAGCGCCACGAGCAATTGCGAGTGAAGGACTTGCCCAAGGTCCGTACGCAGCGGCTAGAGTGGGATTCGAACCTGCAACCCTCCGGTCACAAGGCGCCGAACTTACCACTGAGCCACCACGCCCCACGAACTTACCACTGAGCCACCACGCCATATTAATGTGGCGTTTGTGATATGAATCCTGTTGCTGTATCTTAAAATCTATATGAGTAGGAATTTGTAGTTGACCACTGTGTACAGTGTTTAGACGTCACAACAACAGACAAACCTTCAGGAAGTGCAATCAACGTATCGCCAAAGCAACCAAAAATATATGCATGACTGACCCATGGTATATTGCATGTCCACTCCAAGTACGTTTTGTGCATACTTTGAGCATACTCCAAACTAATTAGGACCATGGCATTCACCAATGGCCATGATGCTTTTTGATTACAGCAGTATCACCAGATAAGTAGGAGGACATACATGTTGAGTAATGCGGAGTGACACACCGATGCATTTCAGGAGTAAGTTCCTTCCAGGGTTGAGGTGCAGTGTGGGACATGGATCGGTTGGCGAACTTGAGGCGAGTAGTGACTGAGGTACAGTAGAGAGTGAAGCATGAGGATGATGAGTAGACCAGAGTGGCTGGATGGTGAAGAGTTCAGTTCTTCTTCATCTGAAGAGTGCAGTGTGGGACATGGATCGGTTGGAGAACTTGAGATGGAGAACTGATGGATGGGAGAGGGTGAGATATGAGGATGATCGGTTGAAGTGGGGTGGCTGGATTGTGAAGAGTTTGTGATGGTACTTTGGCTGGGAGCATTGTAGTTAGTTGTAGGTTAGCGAATCGTGATAGGACTTTGAAGTGGATGTGCTCAGGGATTTTCAGCCAGTGGAGTGATTTAAGAACAGGAGTGATATGGTGATGCTTAGGTGTCCTTCCTGGTGACAGCTCGAGCAAGAGAATTTTGGATGAGTTGTAGATGCTTAATTTGGGCGGATTTGAGGTTGAGGAAAAGGGAATTACAGGAATCAAGCTTGGAGTGGACAATGGAGGTAGTGAACTAGTGATTTTGGATGCAGTTTTAAAGTTAAGCATGGGTCGAATTTGGTGGAGGTCATGAATATGCATGAAGCAGGTGCACGAGTGGTTAGAGATGTGATTAGAGAAGGGTAGATATGGATCAAAAGTAATGTAAAGATTGCAAACAGAGGAGTTGGAGATGAAAGAAGAGATAAAGAGTTGGTGGGAGAATTGAGGATAATAAGTATGATTACTTTATTCATTATAGATCTTTGGCCTCCGAGATCAATAAATCCCCAAAACTTCCATACAACTTGTGGAAGGGTGGGGAATTTTCTTGATCTTATCTGGGAGGCCAAGGATAATAAATAAAGTTATCATACTTATATCCACAATTTTTCTGTACATGGTTATCATGGAGACCGCTTTTAACTAGACAGACAGGGTCTGACTGACTGACTGACTGACTGACTGACTGACTGACTGACTAATAGGCATGCACACATACATAGTGTTAAACGTCTGAAATGCAGCCACATGGCTACTACTCCACACATTGCAACCAGAGGCACTCGGAGAAAGAGAGCAAAGGAGAGAGACTGTCATCATGTGTTTGTAAAATCAGCCTCATGGTCCAAATTAACCCTAGATGTAGTTCATCTCGAAACCGCGTTTGAATTTATTTATTTCCATTATGCAGTTGTATATATGTCTGCTGAAGATAAAAAAAAGCCAAAGAAATCTCCTGAAATCTCTGCCTTGTGCTGGGCCGTTTGCCTCATTTGCTAAACCAACACCATAACGCTGGTGGGTGCCTGGTTCCATTGGATAAAACTGTTTGCTTATTGGTACAAGATAGTTGTATATTAGACCGGCAGATGTCGGCACGCAAACCAGAGTAACTGAACAAACACTGTCCTATTTATTCACATGTTCCCAACTATAATAACATTATTATTTAATGCATTTTACCATGCCTAATGCTGGCCTGGCAGATTGGAACATTGTGGTGGGCAAACATTGGATGTTTGGTCTGGGTGGACTGCATTTCGTTCCTTTGATTCATGTTCGATTCACGAAGAAGTCTCTCTGTGGTCTTTCTGTTGTTAAAGTTGAATGAAGTATATCCGTTTGCTAAGTAGGATGTTTTATTCTTGACACGTTGTTGCCAGCAAAGTTGAAAGAGCTGCAATGTAGTATTTGATGTGCTGTAGCTAGGGTCTGGCCGAGCGTGATTGGGAACAATATGGGGCCTGTTTGTCTGGCGATCACTCTGGGTCCCACTGTGAAGTGTGCCTTTGATGTCACTTCTACCACTTGGCATTCCTGTTTTGGACCTCTGTCAGACCCTCTACCACCTGGAGATGGTTAATGAATTGCAGCCTTGGCAGATGGAGAAACTGCAGGTCGTGCCATACATTTGGTTCATATCTGACTTTTTGTGAACAGCATTTGGTAACCTAGTGCTTAGCAAGAAGAGCTGCCATTCGACAAGTCAAGGGTTTGGATCCTCTCCAGAATAGGAAAATCTTAACACATTTTGTCTTACTCTTCTGCCCTTTAATAGGATCTAGGTAGCTGAGATGGTGATGACGGATACTACAGGAATGACTGCAACGCCCTGCTTCCTTGGTGACTCCATCATCGTCATCATCATCATCATCATCATCATCATCATCATCATCATCATCATCATCATCATCATCATCATCATCATCATCATCATCATCATCATCATCATCATCATCATCATCATCATCTTCATCATCATCATCATCATCACCATCATCATCATCATCATCATCATCATCATCATCAGTTCCTAACGCCAGCCATTTGGCAGTGTTGGGTACGAATAAATGATCTCCATTGTCCTCGGTCATTTGTCAAGTATATTGCTCCCCTTGGTTTTAGTCCAAGTGATGTTATGTCCTCATTTATATTATCTATCCAGCATAGTCTTGGTCTGCCTTCCCATTTCTTTTTTCTTCAAATCTTGCATGTAGTGCACTGTGTGGGATTCTGTCAACTGGCATTTTCTCTATGTGTCCAAACCATCGGAGTCTTCGTTGAACGACTTTGTCTAGCAGAGTTGTTTTGATGCCTAATGATTGTCTTATATAATCATTTCTTATTTTCCACAGTCTTGAAATCCCTGCGATCTTCCACAGCCAGCTCATTTCTGCTGTAAGAATTCTCTGCTCATCTTGTTTTCGCATTGTCCAACATTCTGATCCATATAGGAAATGGGTTGTATCATTGTCTCGTATATTTTTGTCTTGGTTTTCTTTGTTAATTCTCTACTTTTATATATTCTGTTCTTTCATATTCCAATTCTCCTTTGTATATCTTTTTCATTGCTGCATCTGCTTTTATTAGCCCTCCTATAGATAAACGAATTGATCCACTTGTTCAATAGCTTCTCTTTGGATTGTGATAGTTAATGTTGTCTCTTTGGTCTTTTCAATCACCATTGCTTTTGGTTTTCTCTGCATTGATCATTAGGCTGAATCTTTTATTGGTTTCGTCTGTCTGTCTTAATATCCTGTAGTTCTCGTCCGCTTTAAGTGAGGAGGCCAATGTCATCAGCTAATTGAAGACTATTCACCAGCCCTCTGATTAATTCGATTTCTGCCTTGGTACTACTAATGCTGAGTGACAGTACTGCACTTCTAATAGTTAGGCTAAATAGGTATGGGGATAAGATACATCCTTGTCTTACGCCTGTGTGAAAATATTCTCGGATCTTTTCATATACTTTTATGGCAATTGATAATTTTCAATATATCTCTTGTACAAGTTTGATCAATTGCTTTGGTATTCCTGCATTTTGCATCGCTTTCCACATTCCTTCATGCCATATACTGTCGAATGCTTGTTTGAAGTCCTTGAAGATGATGAAAATTTTCTGTTTGTGTTCTGTGCTTTTTTCAAGTATCTGTCTCACTGTGAATAGTGTGAATAGTTGTGCTATCAGTTGTGTTTCTTCCTGGTCTGAATCCTGCTTGATCTTCTCCAAGCACTCTCTCAACATACTGTTTCATTCAGTTTTGTATCAATTTGGTGAAGACTTTTCCTGGAATGCCCCGTAAGCTAACGCCTCAGTAATTTTTGCAGCCTTATGGATCTCCTTTTCTTTTGCATATAGGGACGATTGTCAATTTTGCCCAGTCTTCTGGTATTTCTCCCTCTTGTTGAATCCTTGTAACTAGGGTATGCATAGTTCTAACCACTGGTTCTCCTCCTCCTTGAAGTAGTTCATTAGTGATTCCATCCATGCCTGGTGCTTTATCCTGTTTCATTTTGTTGATAGCATCTCTTACATCTTCCTGTAGAAATTTCAGCATCTGTTCTTCTGTGTTGTTTATGGACAACTCTGTGAGAACCGTAGGGCCGTTATGTGTGTCGACGTTCAGTAGTTGTTCGAAGTGTTCCTTCCATCGTTTCTGTATGCTTGCATAGTCTTCTAGTACTTTAACATTTGTGTCTTTGATTGATGCAACTTTGAGCTCAAATTTTCCAATAAGTAGTTTTATTTTATTATACAGTATACCTCTTGCATTCTATTTATCTTGACAGTTTCCTCAGCTTCTTTGCATTGTTGTTCCATCCAGTTGTTTTTGTCTTGTTGTAGTTTTCTTCTGATTTCTCTAGTGAGCCAGTTAACATGTATTTCCAGTCTGCAGTGTAAGCTTGTTGTTTGGCTATGTATCTTCTTTTTTCCACGGTTTCTAATACTTCGTCTGATATGCATTGGTCTTTCAGTTTCTTGCAAGCTCTTCCTGATTATGTTGGTGGCTGCTGTTTGTATTCCTTTCTGTATGTTTGACCACATAAATTTTATTCTTTCCTGATCGTTGTTCTGTATGTTTCTCTCTAACTCGTCTTCGTACGTTTGTCGGATGTCTTTATCTGTCAGTTTATTGGTGTCATACTTAATGCACTCTGCGGTCTATTAGTGTTATCAGTCTCATTTAGTGCATGTATATACCGTAAAATATAGAATAACATTAGGCCTATAAATCAATTTATTTGATGCTAACCTTTTTCAAAATCGTATTATATTAACTGTCTAAACATTTGGTTCTGATTTCAAATCGCTATCAAAATTGCTCTGAAAATTTCAACCAGCTTTTGAAGTTCTGTTTCCATCTCCACAGGGTCTGATTCATTCTTAATGTGTGTGGTTTATGGAAAATGGGAGCAACAGTCAATCCTAATTGCAATAGAATTGCATGGTATCAGGATATATATAATATACATATATATATATATATATATATATATATATATGTATATAGATATATAATACATATATATGTAAAGCCGCGTACGTATGGTCTAAGTATTCTTTAGTAGTATTGCTAACGGGTGTTGCTTTAGGGTCTGCGGGAACCTTATCTTTCACCTCTGCGTCCTGCGACATTATGTTTTAATCTCGGGGTTAACAAAGAGGGAAAAGAGCGGGAGCTGTGATCTGTGGACGCAGGTCTTCGGGTTGATACCAGATGAAAGGCAAAGGCCGCGCTGGCTTTTACCTTCTAGAACCTTTCCACAGTTTAACGCGGCCGCCGCTCCTGTTCCTGTTCCTGCTGCTGCTGGCACTGTTGTTTTGATATTTGAGGTCGTAGACACACCTCTCTTCAAAAAGTGGAACTTGTGGCTTGCGGTCCTTTGATGCCTGATATACGTGATATAGTATCGTCGTGCGTGTGTTTGGAACATTCTTCTGCCTGTTTGTCTGCCTGTCTGTCTGTCTCTCTGTCTGTCTGTAGGTATGCAAGTGCATCATAGTATATTTCTGAAGATGTGTTTATGGCCTTGGCAAGAAGAGGCCTGCCGTGGGGTTTTGCAGTGGAAAGATGTGTGGTGTCTGCCTATGGAGGGTGACAACTAATTGGATGTTGGTACCAGGGGTGGCTGCGATTTTCCCTTATGACTGAGATTTCTGGCATAAGCTTCCTGTTGTTTATAGGGGTATCTTCATGCCTGCATGACAGGAGGCCTGGGGCCCTGATCTATCCAGCTTCCGCTCGAAAAACTTCTTTGATGCCAAGGGTCATAAACACAGCTAGTGTTTTATGAAGAAGAAGAGCAGTCCCTTAAGCTAGCCCTGAGGCAACCATGGGTTTGATGTCTTCATTTTCTTAGCCTTGGCACATAAGTGGGTGGCCAGTCCTCACACTCACCGTCTCATCTTCCCACAGACAGTGTATGGTCAGTGCACTATTATAGCTGAGTTGGCTAGAGGGTGCAGATGGAGCAGAAATCTCCAAACTTCTGCCCTAGCGGGGATGTGAACCTCTGACCTCTCAATTGATAGTCCAGCAGCTGCACTTTCGCTGAACCATCTGAATAATATAACGTACTTCTGCTGTTCAGATGACCCACTTTTCTTAGCGTTTGAATTATGTTCCAGGCGTCGGAACAGAAACTCATTTAGAACGAGAATTGGTTACACGTGTGTCTGGACATGTTGCATCTTGAAAACTCGTGCATTTGTGTGTGCCATATTAGGAGACAAAACCTATGGACCATCAACGTTTATTCTAATACAACAAGTTGTGTACCGATACACTTAGGTATAATGTCCATGCTGGGGAAATCTCCCTTTGTTCCCGTTTCTCAATGTTTGTATCCCTCTTCCACACCCTCTCCCTGTCATGAGACTCGAAAGCATTCACTAGAGTGTCACAAATATTGAAGAATAGGTGATCTGTGTCTTAGACCATAGCTACAGTGTTAAAATATTATGGTCTACTATGTAACAGTCATACACCGCACAGTATACACACAGACTTGCCTCAGCCTCAGGTCATCAAAACTGACCTGATGCCTTGGTTGCTTTGGAGTTTGGAAACACAGGCTGTGTTTTAGAACAACTAGGTATACTTTTTAATGTACTCTGGTGTGAAAAAGTTATAGCCGTGCAGTTTCTAAACAAGACTTTTGTGTCACGTTTGATGAGTTTAGTTAACGAGTGGATTGGAAGATATGTTTGGTTTGTCTGTCAGTTGCTAGACGTTAACTGTGCCGGAGTTTTAGTTGTTTTATAGCTGGAGTAATAAACTGCGGTTTGGCTACCACAACCTCGAATATTAAATCACAGTTGCCAAGTCAGATCAATGTTTTGTCAGAGCATAGCTTTCATATAGTTAATAACTTTCATGGTTCAGTTAAGGCTATGCCCAGAGAAAGAGAAGGTTAGCCCTTTCGTTTGGCTTTGGGGCAGATTTGGGCAGCCGACTTAGATGCCCTGTTAGATTGGTCTGTGTTCAGTTAAAGCTATATGCTCAGGAAAAGAGAAGCTTGCCCCTTTCGTTTAGCCTTGGGGCAGATTTCGAGCAGCTGGCTTATCTGAACATAGCTGGAAAAACCTGTCTCACGGCATTTGGGGTGATGGCAATTGGAGTAATGCAGGATTATGGAATATTCAGCCTTTTAGTTTAAAAGCAATCGTTCCTCAACTTTTACTGCACTGAATTCTGGAAGGTAATTCTACGTTTAGCCTGCAGTGGTGCATCACCCAAAGCCAAATGTGGCAGTTCTCAATCGTAGCTGTGGAAAGCTGATGCCAGGCCAAAGCAATCTGGACAAATGCCGCCGCCGCTTATCAAGCGTTGTTTACCATTGTACTTCACCACAGATCTATCCACTTGGATTTTGTGGATAAAGTTGCCTGAAATTGTGGATGAGTGGAATTTTGGTAATCAGAATATGCTGGGGGCGGTTGTGAAGTGTGCCAGGTGGTCTTTTCAAAGCAGCTTGGACTTGTACACCTCACTGCACTTTCCCATGACAGCAGAGTAACCACGGTAACAGTGCTCAGTGCTTCAGTAATGGTGCTTTACCAGAACCTCTCAACGGTGCTTATGGCGGTCAGTCGGATGGAAAAATGTGTCATTTGAGTTTGTGACAGTTTAGTGCACAGTTCATGTTTCACAGGAAGCAGAGTAGTCCCTTAAACTAGCCAAGAGGTAGACATCGGTATGAAACATTGGCGACTTCAGTTTTTTAGCCTTGGCATGTACCATCTATGACTACTGTACATCTTAGAATTACTGTGCCTTGACAATGGTTTCAATAAACTTGATTGATTGATTCATGTAAGAATGAGTGGCCATTGTCCTTTCTATCTCTGTCTGATCTTCGAACCGAGAGTATATTAAGTTTGGAATTGAGTTAGTGTGAGCAGAAATTTCAAAACACCATTCATCCTCTGAAGAAATATGAACAGCCTTCCTTCTGGTTGATAGTCCAGCATGCTAGCAATAGTGCACCTTTGCAATTAGTGTTAACAAGGAATTAATTTCAATGTCCACATGGCTTTACTTCCACAAAGACCATCTGATAACGGACAACAGTTTTCATATATTTTTCTAAGTTTATTCTAATTATTGGTAGGGCCCAGGCACATACTTACTGGCCCATATAAAGGTAAATAAGTTTGTTTTGATGTCGAAATCTGTCCAGGAAGGTACCTTTCACACTCGCACATAGAGTTTATTCATGAAGTACCGGAGAGGCTCAAACCAAGGCAGTGCAGCTCAGATTTTAGAGGACTCGAAACTAGTCGTCTTCTAGAAGTGTACGTCTATGCTTACTCACGTGACCAAATCCATATGAAATGGTAGACATTTGTCAGCTGCCAGATGGATTTCAGAGCAGCGCTGACCATGGATGGCTTCCTCTTATCCACTGTCAGGAGTTTAAGGAGTGGACGGGTTGGCGGCTCATTGATGTCCTTCTTTGAAGTTCTCTTTGGAAGATGTCACCCGTCTCTCGCAGAGGGGTGGGGGCTTCATGTGTGATGTCATTGTTGCCTTAACTGTTGGCATTGGACTCTCCTGTATTTGCTGAATGTAAACAGATTGTGTGCTTGGCAGTATATGCCTGCTTTCTTTGCTGTCTGATGATACTTTGGCGGCAAGCTTCAAACTTGAGAGTAAATCGATGCCTCGACTCAGTTGTACAGGATGCTATACTATCCCTTAATGCATGTTCTATTTTTTCTCAGACCATGTTCAATCCTTGCTGTACTACGTTTTACCAGATATATTTTCATCACAACATATTCAATTATTGCTTACTATATGTTATATTTTGCGTAACAGTGTGTCATATTTTGCTCACCACATGTTCAATTCTTCTTTCGCACACATTATATTTTTGCATACAATGAATTATATTCTTTGGTCTGAGCTAAGTCATGTTATGGACAGTTTGTATAAAAACAGCAGATGGTTTTACAATAAAACAAAGGCTTAATGAAATCCAGGAATAACTTGACAGATATATAAGAAATTTCACAGAATTTTCAACTAAATACAAGGAAAATATATTTGTGCTGCCAACTGGATTCAATGAAATCTAAAATAATTTTAGTTCCATACACTGAATTGTTTGTACTCATTTGAAAATCGCAGTCTGTCAGATTTCAATCTGTGTGAGAAAACTACCAAGTTGTTCTAAATATGGCAGTTGAGGATATTAAGTTACTAGCCTGTAACAAGCCCTCATTCATAAATGTTTTGTGTTAATCCTGTTGTCCTCATATAATTAATCAGTTTGTCTGTGTGTGTGCCTGCCTCTCTATGTTTGTGTGTGCCTTTGTATGCCTCTTTGTCTTTATCTCTTAGAACTGTCCAAATCATGTGAGTTTTACAATGAATTCCGTTGTCATAACACACACAAGCTTTCATTCTTTGTCCCTCCGTTTGTCTCTGGCCCCTCTATTAAATCATGCTTTTTGTCTTTCTAATTGTCTGCTTCCTGATCTCTTCTTTGGAGATCTGCCTCCCAAATGAAATTCATTGTTAATGCCAATATTATTGTTCCTGTGATGCCCTTCATATGCGGAAACAAGACTCCGCGTAGTAACCGGCATCTGGAAGTGAAAAGGTGTGGAAGAAAACTTTATGTCAGTGTACAAGACATTTGACCTGTGCTGGATAGACAGTGTAAACGAAGACTTAATAAAACTTGGACCGAACAGAGAAAATGAAAGCGCTAGACTGAGAAGAAAGCGGATTGCTTAAGCAATTCACACCAGCCATCTCGGCTAAATTACAGGCATGAGGAACTGTTGCAACTATGATAATGATGTTGATGATAACTATTTTGATGATGTTCATGTTTGATGATAATGATGTTGTTGTGTATGATGATGATTATGATGTTGATGGTGATATTAATGATGGCGATGTTAATGGTGACAGTGACGATGATAATGATGGTGATGGTGATATTGATTATAATAATTATAATAATAATAATATTTGTGTTTATTGACAAGCTCAATGACACACTGCAGTAAGTAACATTGAAACATATGACAGTACAATTATCAAGATTTTGTAGAATGCACATCTTGGCAAGGCGCCTGTTCATTTTACAGCTGCTCTCTAGGGAGTGGAAGGCTGAGTCGACCTATAGGGAGCTTACTGGTATCGAACCGCATCTTTCAAGATCTTATGTTCTTTGAGCAAGAATGTTACCATTCATCTATCCCTTATGATGAGGATGAAGTTGATGATGATGGTGAAGATGATGAAGGATTCTGATCACTGTTTCTTAGCAGTGTTGTGTTTCCTAATTAGTATTTTTTCATTGTTTTTATTTCGTTCTGTTGACGACTTCATTTGCTGATGCTTTATGTGAAAGGAGATGTTCAGTTATGTCAAAGATTTAACCACTTGCATTCCTCAGAATTACCCGTTATATTTAGGCTTCTACCTCTTGGACTTTGTCTTATGGAGATGTTTTGAGTACTGCATCTGTTGCGGCTGTTAGTCAAATCTTCCCTACTTCCTCTTGCCTGGCTCTAATAATTTTTCCAGAGAGTGACATTCATAAATCAAGCACAGATGCCTGGTATCTTTGTCCATAAGACCTGTCCGGTGATGTGCGAGACCCTAGGGCGGCCCCCTTGCAGGTCAGAACTGAACTCAGCCTCTGAAGCAGCTGAGAATGCCATCACAGAAGACACAACGCCGGCTGTCGGCGGCAGGTGCGTTTATTTGAGCACCTCTCCTGCATATATTAAAAGAAGGTACAACCCCGCTACAGCCCATCATCCCCAGTCCTATCACATGACATCTGCCCCTTTGTTAGTGTCAGAATGTCTCGTATATAATCTCCAGGGTAGCCAATGCTATTACATGAACAACGGTGTTTTGTATTAAAAACAATAAATAAAACGTCACTCCTTCTTTATGGAGAGCCAGGTTGATGTTTCCCAACAGTTGTTGTTCTCAGTCTTTTCCTGTTTCTTAAGGAAGTCCATCTCTTGACACCTTCTTCCACCACTACCACCTGGCTTCTGACATCCTCTCTGCCACCATGGCTTCTGACATCCTCCCAGTGATGATCCAGGTTACCTCCGCCAAACCATCCGAAGCCTACTGCAAGGAAGTGACTTTACATATGAGGACGATTTTATCTATACACTCCATGATGGAATAGACCCAACACAACCTTCGGTCATCTGCGACCTTGAGGATAATTAGTCCTTTTGGTCCAACTTTAGTCGAATGTCACTGCCAGATTTTAGTGTTGGCAAATTCCAGACACTGTGATGTAGAGGGTTGTGCACTTGTGTCTAGTCATTGACCAGCTTGTATATGGTCGTGAGGTCAGGCTGCCTTAAGTCACGAGTTTCTTGAAAAATGGGCAGACGTGTTCACAGTTCTCTCTCCATTGTGTTGATGTGTTTCTTCCAGTCGTTGTGTGTGGTGTTGTCCGGTATGTTAGCTATGTTGAGATTACTTCGTCTTGGCTTGCTTTCTCAGTGAGTCCACTTGATTGAGCATAAGAAGGGCTGGGTGTAGTATGTGGGAATCTCATGCTGTGCGAAAACTCTTTGAACAGTTAGGAATTAGCCGCTGTGGGTCGCTTTCATATATAATGTTTTATCTTACAACGAAATAGAGATCAAAAGCTTTCCTTACACATTCGTTTACCTTTTGCTGTTCATAACTCAGTGTAAGGCTTCAGCGTCATCTCCCATGCAGTGCACTACAGAGTCCTCCTGCAGTGCATCATTCTTATGTTTATGCACAGTGTATTGCATACATACGATACTTTGTTGTGCTTATACCACTTCTGTACCATTCTAATCATCCTCTTGTCTACTCATTGATCATCTACTTATTTTCTTTCCTATCTGCTGATCCTCTTCTTAACTTCTTTCCTATCAGCAAATCATCTACTTACGGTATTTCCTACCCTCTGGATTTTGTTCAGTTGTTAGACTGTAGCTGAACAGTCGTTTGCTGTGTGGTATCTTTCTATCTGTCTAACGCTCACTGACGCATAAGGAATGTTGATTATTGCAAAGATAGGATTCACTGATTCAGAGCTTAGAGATGGTTTCTCCAGTAAACGTCTTTTTCTTCCAGATATTCCTATCTGGCGATGATGGAGGTTCCGATTCGCTTTACCTGGAAAGGCTGACAACTGACTGTCCAAAATACAAGGTATACATACACTGTCAATGGGTTTTGCCACTGGCTTGCTTTTACCGCTGTTTTAAGTATGTACATGTGTATGTATGTGAGATTGTATTTACACATGTACTGGTATGTAAGTATGTATGCATGTCTGCATGTATGTATGTAAGTGTGTGTATGTGTGTAGGTGTGTGTGTGTGTGTAGGTATGTGTGTATGTATGTGTGTATGTATGACATTGTATGTATGTATGTATACGTGTATGTGTGTATATATGTATGTATGTATTTGTATGTATGTATTGCACACTTAACCTAGTACCTCACTAAGGTGCTTCATAACCATATTGTCAGCAGCAGGCTGATTTATCCTAGAATCTCTCTGACTGTGGTTGACAATTGATGTGATTCCAAGAGTCTCCATGTCTTTCTGTCTGGGCTGAACACATACTGTCCTGCTTTGATGAAAGCTAATTTCATAACTTGTGAGGTTAATTACTGGAAAGACTAATCATAGTCATACACATAAACTCCAAATTTCTAACGTGCTCCTCAGAAGGTAAGTGCAGGGAACCAGCTTATTCACAAGCACTGCATCCTGTCCAGTGGAGAGGAGGCAAGGTACTGTTCTAGGTACAGGAAGAGACTTGGTACAGTTCGAATTCTGTATACAAAGTGTAATGTTCAAGTATTTGTAATGTAAATGTAATGTGTTCAAATGTTACTAAGTTCCTTAAGAGCTTTAAAAACCATGTAGCTGTCAGCTAATAGGAATTATATGCAATATGGGTTGGAATTGAAAAGATCCTGTGTATTTGCAATCGTAATTGTAATCGTGATGTGAAATCCATATGAAGTACAGTTAGATAATTGTTACAGAAGCGTAGTCTAGTGTCAGTTACGTTAAACACCACTTACAGGAAAGAAAAATGTGAAACCAGCTGTCATTTTGTGTATAGACACAGCACTGATGTAATGGTAATGGGGAAAGCAATGCTGGTGACAATTATAGGGTGGTGATGCTGGTGACAGTGATGGTGGTGACTCTGTTTCTGATGAAGTGTTAAATAATTATATAAAACTGTTAGATTTAATGTCATTCTGTAGTAAATGTCATGGAATTGAAGCAATTTACTCCCATTTTGTTTAGTTATCTAATTGACAGTCATGTGATGCTAAACATTTATCCCAGTCTCAATTCCTGTATGTGTATAGTGCATCTAGCAGCGAATTTTGATATAGGGAGCTGTTTTCAAGTTAGGGGATCCACTGTGGAGGGACCAATCTCTCATTTGCCTTTTTATGTAACTATCCAGTGGCTTGTTGTTAGGCAGAGCAAATATTCCATGCGGCCCTCTAAATGGCTTTAGAGCCACTAATGTTATAGTCCTATCCGTGCCACGTTCTCATGAGTCTGTGTGTGTGTGTGTGTCTCTGCTTATCAGTGACTGTATCTGTGTTTGTTTGGGGGAAGTGTGTGTGTACTATGCGTCCGTGTGTGTGGCACTCTGTTTGCTTGTGTCTGTGCATATGAACTGATGGAGAATTTGAGAGAATAATATATGGAAACACAGAAAGTTTGATGGCCTCACTGTTCTGTACCCAGACAGTCAAATGCATTGCGCTTATGGCTGGCCACTATTGGCAGTTGCTGGCCAGTTATGGCCCTCATGGGAAAGTGCCTTTTAGCATCCTGGACTGTCAACCAAGAGGTCAGGGGTTCAAATCCCAACCACGATAGAAATTACTTCCAGATTTCAGCTGCACATCCATCTATACCCTAGCCAACTCAGCTGTAATGAATACACTGACCATGCACTGCTGGTGGGAAGATGAGACCGAGAGGAAGAAGACTGGCCACTCGGCCTCATATGCCAAGGCTAAGATAATAAAGTCGACAACACTTCATACCCCATGGATGCCTGTCAGGCTAGCTTCAGGGATTCATCTTATTCTGTTGGCCCAATGCTTGTGAGTTTGAGAGTAAGTATACGAGATTGGGTAATAAAGTATATATCGCTTGCAAGTCAACAAACAGGTAAGTTTTTGCAATGAAAGTTCAATAAACTGAGTTGTAGTAGAATATGGAAACATGCATTCCACATATGAACATTTTCCCTATTTATATCTAAAATAGTCTTTTTTTCTAGTGACAGTAATAATGTTAATAATTTATTTACAGTGTCATCTGGCTGCAAAATATTAGGATTCTGTATGGTTTCTATATATTTGAATATAATAGTTAATGAATAGTTAATAGTATGCTGTAAATAATGACCTATACATAGCCCAAGGTGATATAGAAATGACGATGCTATAGAGGCTATACCAAGTACCTAATATAAGTACCTAATATACGAAAGTATGCAATTGCTTACCATAGCATAACTCTGTACATGACTTACTTACTAAAGACTTATTGTGAATACGTATGTCGACTCATCCATTGTCCATTCATCATTGTTTGTTCAGGGAAGGGTTAACACATTAGCATTATCTATACCATAGTCACTTGGTGTTAAGTTCCAATCAGACGTATATACCTACTTTGGCCAACACACATACATTATTAATTATTAATATTAATCAGATTAATATTAGTCATATATATTGCACCAATTTACCTCAGTAGCTCAGAATGCTAAATGACCCCATACATAAATTCATACATACATACTTACATGAATCTGAGGTTGTGGCAAAGTTCTGTCTTTTCCAGCTTGATAAGACTGCATGATGATTGGCCGATTAATATTTTGGGCTGACAACAGAACACAGTCCCTAAGGTAAACTTGCAGAGATATCTGGATTGAGAGAATTATCATCGATTGACTGTATGCCTTTGTTTGCCAAAGAAAATAGGACTTGCAGTCTTCACGGCACGTTTATTACTTTTGAGATTGTGATCAGGAACTCCGATGGTTCTTGTGAAATTGTTATTTCTTGTTGGCGGTCAGTTTTTGTCGATCGAAAGTCATTTGTTTTATGTCAGTCAGGATCTAAATTGTTTTGTGTGAGATGTCGACAGAGGGATAATGCCATCGATTTTGTGTAGTTTTTCTTTGTGGTGCCTTCCGGTGGAGTCACGGGTCCGTTGTTATCGGAGGTTCTGACTGTCACACGCTTAGCTGCTGGTGAGAAGTCTTGGGTCAAACCCTTTGCCGATTTAATGATAATTTTTGCTTGGGGCATTCGCTTGATCAGAGGAGGTTAAACCTGGTGCCAGATGGGAAATGGGAAACTGACTGGCGGGTAAGAGCCAGAGGGTAAAGTCGGCTCCGCTGGTGATGGTGGTGGCTGGTGGATTGGAGTTGTGGCATGTCGTTAGTGAAGAGGTCGGTACGGACTAACTGCTGCTGATGATGGTGGTGGTGGTGGTGGTGGTGGGGGTGGTGGAGGGCCTTGTCTCGCTGATGTGCCACAACAGATGGAGAAGCAGTTTCCCACCCCATACCATCAATCCATCTGCTATTTATTTACTGGAGTATTTTTTATTATTATTTTTTATTATTCTGGTTGTTCATCTGTTCAACTTGTTTTTGTACATCCTTTCTAAACTAATTCTGTCAGAATATATCTTTTGATTCATCAGTCAGGTTTGTTTTATTTTTATTACGTATTTTATTATCATGTATTTGGGTGTGTAAATATTTAATTGTTTTGTAGAATTTTAATATCTTAAAGTTTATTTGATTAATGTAATATAATTAATTTCATGTGTTTCATGTATTCATTAATTCATTTTTTTTAAAGTTTAGTTTGTTATATTTACTTTTTGTTTATGTAACTACTATAGCTCACTGTGTATTGTTCTAGTGATTAGTACATGTATATATATATATACATATATATATATATATATATATATATATATATATATATATTCTTTTTTTCAATAAACCAGTTAACAAACCACAACCGGGTTCAGACAAAACAGTTATGCTGATTAGAAGTTAGGTGAGTTTATAAATGTATGAGTTTATAAGCTAGTTAGTGTACTAGACTGTCAGTCAGTCGGTCCTGATTCAATTCCCACCAAGACAGAATAAAAGACATCTTACCACTTGCACCATTAGTGAACTCATTTAATGAATACACTAGTATACTCCCCCTAGTGAGTACACTAACCATAGGTTGTCAGTGGAAGGCTCTGGTGGCTAGGTGGAGGACATCACAGAAGGGACAACCAAAACACATAAATTGTATGCTGAGGCTAAACAAATTAAGTCGCTAACACGTCATAGCTGCTTCTTGTGGTTAGCTTTCTAGAGGGCTCTTCTTATTGTTGTATTTTTTTCCTAATGCTTCCCTTTTCTGCTTCTGTGTGTGTGTGACCTGTGTGTGACCTTCTCCGAACGTGTGAAGACAGTATGTAGAACATGCTCTCATCATCTGGACCAGATCATCTGTTCTTAAGGCTGCTTCTCCACTGATGCATCCATTCTTATATAATAACTATGTTAATGCCATCTCTTTGGTTCTCTCTTTTTTGCATTAGCTGTTCGAAATGCTATGACTCAGTTAATCCAGAGGATTCAATAGTTCAGTCACTCTTCTAATTAATTACTTAAGGGATAAGCTGCTTTGTTTTCCCACGCGATGTGCATTGAGTTTAAGACCCCCCCCCTTATGCTGATGCGTGATCATCCGTTCATACTGATTTGTAATCATACTGCGTAATTGTCAGTTTGAAGATATTAAACGAAGATTATTATTATTATTAAAGGCGTGGCCGGTTGTTCTCTTAGGGAGCGATGTATTTCAGTGTCTTTGGTCGTGGAGCTCTTCAGTATGTGGCACAAGGGTCTCTGCCACATAAGGGTCTCTGATTGTCCCTTCTGCAATGCGACAGTGTAGCTTTGCTGTGGTTGGTCCTTCTTTAATCTGGAATAGACTGCCATGCAACCTGAGACAAGAGCTTCTTGTCCTTTGTCTGTATTTCGTCATCGATTGAACATCATTCTATTTGCATGTGGTTTATGTTTACGAATCAGAGGGCTTCTGAGGTGATTTATTGTAGAGATCCTATACAAATGTGCAATTATGACTACAATTACGATTTAATACCTAGGTGTTTGGGTGGATGTGAATGGTTTTCAAAGGCTGGAAGTCGTTGATGATGCGGGATCATTTGTCCAAGAATAAATTAGGAGTCCACGTTTGTCCCAAGGATGACGTCACTGGGTTGGAGTTTGGCAGCTGTTGGGGGATGTTGGGGGTTGGTTAAGATAATGGGTTGATTCATGGCACATTTTGGTATATAGGAAGGGTGGCGGAGTTAATGGATTGATTCATGGCCCCTAATGGTTTGGCATGTCTTGGGCGTCATATACCCATATACCGCATGCATTTGCCCATTGAGTGATCTTCGGCTGAAAGCAGGAACCTGCACTGTATCACTTTACATAAACTTGGAAATTAGTCTGAGACTGAGAGGATGTATTGCTGAGGTCTTGGGAGTCATAACACAAGTGGTACATCAAAGGGCTTTGTCTGTTGCCTAGCAACTGCGTCGGCAGCCGTTTCCACCTCTTGTTCGTCCGCTACCGTCCTGTAGTTTTTAATTAAAAGAAAACCTGGCCACAGGTGCAAACGATGCTGGCTTAATGAGTCCTGACGCAGGATAAACAGAGTGGGTTCGCAGAGGAAGGCGTTGGTGAAGCAAGTAAATCTTCTCCAGAGGACGACTTGAAGGACAAAACTCTTTAAGTGCTCTCTCACCGTCGATGCTACAAATCACTTCTCGGCTGTTTAACAGGGCTAAGGCTGTCAACCCTGTTGGCATCGGAAGCACCAATAGAGTTCACTGAGGTCTTAAAGAATATAGTTCGTAGACATCACTAAGAGAGGAGGCAGAGTTAAAGAGGCCCAAAAGACACAGTGCTCAGTATGCAAATGTATGCAAAAGTACAACAACCTAATGTTCACAACTCCATTACTAAACCTGTATTCTCCTATAATCTTATGTATTAGCCTAATATAATAAGAGTTGATGATTCTGTGCTAAGGTAAAAATTAACCCAATCTGCTCTGTTGACGATGGATGATGCCATTAATTTTGTATTATTATTGTTGTAATAATAATAATATTTTTTTTTGTATTATTATTATTACACTTTTATTCAGCACTACATCTAATGACCAATCATCAGTTGATGGCAGTGAGTAACTGTGAGGGAAGGACTTGCTTGAGGACCCTACCACACAGCTATGATGTTGCATTGTGGAAAGATGGGATGGGTGGACAACCAGGACAATTTGTTCTGCACAGCGAAGAGACATGGGACAGACAGATGACACGGAAATACATTGCAGCCTAAGATAGAATGGAGCACAACTGGCCAGGCAGTTACGGATCGGCATGGGGATCCTAAACTCAACACGCCTTTATATGGGCTACAAATGCAGTTCATCCGTTATGTAAATGGCATATTACTGAAATTTGGAATCCCACTGAGTAATCGAGCTGCAGCATTTAAGAAGTTGAAGTTGGCTAATGTGATTAGAGAGAGGCACGCATAGATTACAATACACATAGGTGACATTACACATAAGTGACATTACACATAAGTGACATTACACATAGGTGACATTACACATAAGTGACATTACAGCAATTAACCGAGGTGCATATGAACACATGCATTCATATTTAGAAACAATTTTCAGAGAAAGCGGGTGGCGTATTGTGCATATTAGGTGCAGATGATAGAAACATGTTCTATATCAGCGGTTCTCAACCTTTTGAGACTCAAGGACCACTTATAAATTTTGTGTCTCGGTCGCGGACCACCACTAAAAATTGTGCCAAAAGAAATTAATACAAAAGAAATTTTGGCCACAAATCCGCGTATTATTAGCTTCATGCTGCCATCTAACCGATTCTAGCGATTGAAACAAAGCAAAAAATTTCAAAATTGATAAAATTTGTCTGTTTGCATGTTTTTAATTGTAAAAAAATATAAATTGTAGGCCTTGCTCGCGGACCACCAGGCAGATGGCTGCGGACCACCAGTGGTCCGCGGACCACAGGTTGAGAACCGCTGTTCTATATAATTATTGGCTTTACATGTTAAGAGAAAGTGAATTCCGGGTCCAGGGTCATGCACAAAAGTAGAGAAGGGAAGCATTTGGAAAGTGAAGCTGCTAGTAATGCAAGTTTATCGTTTGGAGCTGTCGACGATTGCCAAGCCAGATCAGTTTTGGTTTTACAGGAATTTAGCCAGAGGGGGTTAGACAACATTCAGGCGCTGTAGATTTCTCAAACTATATCCCGGCTATGGAGAACGCATCTACAGCTTGGCCTTGACTGTGTGCCTGGATATTTACGGGCGTACTGGTGAGTGTCAGCCCGCCCTAGGGACAAAGAAGGTGGAAGTGTCCTGTAATTGGAAGAAGAAGAGCAGTCCTTTAAGCTAGCCCTGAGGCAGCCATGAGTATGAAGTGCTAGTGACTTCTTTTCTAAACCTCCGCATATGAGGGCGGGTGGCAGTCCTCTCCCTTGCCGTCTCATCTTCCCAGAAGGACAGTGTATGGTCAGTGTACTAATTACAGCTGAGTTGGGTAAGAGGTGCAGGAGGAGCATGAATGTCGAACTAAATTTCTGCCGTGGTGGGGATTTGAACCCCCAACCTCTCAATTGACGGTCAAGAACTCTGACCACTACGCTATTGAGCACCCTCTGTAATTGAGGCACTGTCAAATTTAAGTTCTATGATGCTTAGCTACTTCTGGGAGGATTCTACATAGATGCTCAGAAGTATTTAATTACAATACATTACTGCAGCAGCTTAACTTCAAAATGTGGACCTCTGCAGAATCAGTCAAATGCTTGTCATCTGTGAAATGTTTAACTTATTGACAGAAGCTGCTGTCCTTTCGTGGAGGATTTTAAAAGTTCAGCAATTTATCATATCATTTATTAGATGGCCAGAACAATACGGTAAGTGATGTGGGAAAACATGTGGATTTTTATGCGAATTTAAACTCCAGGTGTGAACATTTTACTTAAATTGTAAAAGATTTCAAGGTGAGAAGAAAGCTATTAATTTGTAACAGCCTGTACAAGAGTGCTCAGTTTTGCCAGAGCTTGATGTAGGGTGTAGCCAATTAGACATTTTGAACAGGTGCAACATCAATTGTGTATTACATTACATAAGATGACATTACATTACATAAGATGACATTACATAAGATGATATTACATTACATAAGATGACATTACATTATATAAGATGGCTTTACTTTAAATTAGGTAAGGTTAGCATTAGGAAAGGATTGTCACTTAAGTCTGCTGCTATATGTAGAGCATTGAAGAGAAGGAGCCTTTGTGTGGCTGTAAGAAGAGAAGACGGATGACTTGAGCACATATTTGGTAACGGAGTAGATTGTCACCACCAGGTTGGCTTATCTTATCTGAATGATTACACAGAAGGCGACTGTCACTGCCCAGTCATTGTTGATACTCGAAGATGAATGCGATTGCTGCTGATAAGCCAATAAGCTGAGTGAAAGTGGAATGGGGCTTACAGAATCAAGTCAAGAGGGACGAAGCTGGAAGATGGCGGTTTTCCAGCTAGCTAACATGAAGCTGGAAACTGCTTTCCAGAATCAAGCGATTACGGATGAAGGTGGAAGAAGACTCTTTCCAGCTAACCACCTTGAAGGTGGAAAATCCATGGCTGTTGTGTTCGTTGTTGTTGATGAATACTTAAAAACATATTTTTGACTGCACTAGAATATTATTCTGGACACACTTTCTTTAATCATCTAACTTACTTAGTTTGCAGTCCAAAGGAATAGGGTCTTTTTTATGCAAGTGTTGTTGTTCTCAGCAGCAAGTGATCATAGGTTCATCTAGAAAAGAGGAAGAACAGAGAGATTTTCATAGCCACCAGCAGTATGCTTTCCTTTGATCTTCGGGCTTCCATGAAGATATATCTGACCGTCCTGGAGGGAAAGAATGCCTGCTCCGTAGCCCGTGCTTGGTATCCTGTTGGCGCGGACAACTGATTGACATGAACAGATTTAGAAAGGAAGAAAGAAAGCAGATAAAACACCCAACAGAGTTATGGGTCACATCCTCCACACGGAATGGACCTGCTGATACCAGCCAAGCTGGGGTTATTGCTTGCTTAGTTGCTTGCCTGCTTGTCTGTATACAACGTGGGCTGTGCCTTCATATCTCAACCCCATCTCACTTCAGCAGATGTCTCTCGTGTGATCTTTCTGTCAGACACCGTGGCAGACACTGATTACCAGAACGATTAACACCCGATAAAACTGTTACTCCGTTTCTTCCAAAGGCTTGAAAGGCTTTTGGTGTTTAGGTTAATGTCAGGCTGTGTCTCGGATATTTAGACGTTTTTTGAAATTGGAAATCGGTGGATTAGGATCTGTTTATAACGGCATGAAAATGCCGATTCTACTGCAGAAAAGTGTCTGTGCATCTGCCAGCATAAACAATGAATGGAGCTTGAGTCACTTTAATATAAAGAATGGTTAAAGCACAAAAATTATACCAAAATCGTACTTTTTCTGGCGACAAATGGAGCAAACTAAAAGCATGAAGCGAAGTTTAAATAAGTCTATATTATACAGGATGGTTTTAAAAAATGATGACAAATAGTTTACTTTTATACGTTTATGCTCACCGAGAAGTAGGGCTAACTCAATCTTTACCAACTGGATTTTTATTGAATATTCACTGATTAACAATGTGATTCTTTTGGTTCGCATTTCAGGAGAAAGGGTTAGTTTGTTTTTACCTTGACAATAGTAATTATAGCCTTGTTTATGTGGTATGGGTTATAAGTATCTGAGAACAGTTTTTTGCTGAAAAGAAGGAATTCTGCACCATTAATCTTGTCTATAAGTAATGCAGAACAGTTGTTTTTATAATTGATTATGTATGTATGCAGAATATAACAAATATGAAAAAGCAGTTTTGTTTCAATGTAGGATAGGCTATGTAGAGCTCCACAAAAATTTATATGCGATATCATCACAAAAATAACTTGTTTTATCATGTTTATATATTTAGGTATGTGTTTTATGTGTATATATTTAAGTGGAGTATCTGACTATCTGTAAGTAGATATGATTGAAAGTAGGATTTCTAGAATTCTGGAAAAAATTTATCATCCATTACCGTAGTGATTATGAGCTTTCAACCGTTGAACCAGAATAAACCGCCGCTGGCCAAGAGAGAATCCTCGGCCGAGGCGTCTCGTTTTCCTGGTTTTGAGAGGTACGCCTCTCCTCCCACGCCTCTCCCTGCCTTCTCGTTGCGCGGCTCCGCCTTTCTCTTTCTCGATGCCTCCCTCGCCGACCTCTTCTTGTCCTTCTTTCTCCCGTCGTCTGTCCGTTCCTGTTCCTCGGTGGCAGATGATGTTGATTGATTAATGCCTAATAGTTTGTTGTCCTTACATTAGGCGCTCATTAGACGCCGTCTCGATTTACTCCCCAGAGGCCGCCAGAGGCTTTTAACTGAATCTGGATTTCATTCCAGCCTCTCCGCGGCCCTTCAGTTTTTCCATCTAGGACAACTACCTATTCAAACATCACTTGTCTAATGATATAGCGGCGACCGAAACGGTGATGGTGTCATGGTAATACTGCTAATATTATCTCAATCTCAGTGTCAGTCTCAGGATTTAGCCCAAATAAATATTCAAATATGCTATTGAGCCCTTGTCTAATTATAGCAGCAATATAGATGATGTTATAATAATAATAGTAATTATAATAATAATGAGAATAAAACCATCTGTTACCCTACAATATGTCATAGATGCTTTAATTATGAATAACAATAATAATAATTATGGCAATTATAAAATAAAGAATAATAATATTTGTACTCGGAAGCTTCGAACATAATTCCTGATGGATCTTTCTGCCTAGAGTAATTATAAATAATAATGTATTTATCCTGACTATTTTAAATCCTTAGAGATCATTTCTACCTCAGATAAACAATTAAATCAAATGAATCACTGTAACTTAATCTTGTATGCTACTGTTGAGATATAAATCTTTTGGGTTAAACAATAATAATAATAACCTGATGAATAGTGGCCATTCCAGATGTTTCTGTCTCTCTTTTAATTAGTATTTAGGTCCCTGAGGGATCATTTGTTCATTGGGGAAAAAGAATAATAATAATAATAGTGATAATAATAATAATAATAGTAATATATTATTGATGAATTTAAAGACAGCAAGAAACTATAAAAAATAAGTAATATTAATAAGAGTAGTAAATAATTTTAATCACTTTTTGGTATTAGTAATTAAATTTGGGAAGAATACCAACAATTGAGTGTAGAAAATGTAGAATTTTCCATCTATTCACAAGGTGAAACTTTGCATATAGACAAAGATTTAAGACCTGCTTTCCTAACTGTAATACTATAAAGCCCACCATATACACGGACTGAATCCAGTCTGATCCTTTTTCCAGTTCCAGTCAGATCGTATTGGTTTCGTGTAGGAAAATCTATTCTGATATGTATAAATTACATTATTATTATTGTATGAATATTTATAAAGCACAGGTTAATATAACTAAATACACCACACATGTGCTAATTATATATATATATATATATATATATATATATATATATATATATATATATATATATATATATATATATATATATATATATAATATTAACAGAATTATTATATTATTGTAATCCTTATGACATACTTAATAGTATTAAAATATTATTGATTTAATATAATATATTCATATTGCTTTTGAATGAGATGCCATTGGTTCAAATGATTGGCTGTGCCATTGTTGAGTGGAGCACAACTGACGAGTGTGTATCATACACTGACCAACGCTGATTTCATCGAATCTGACCTTATCAGCCTGAAACATTCAGATTAGAGAAATTTTCCCGAATTGGCTATCAACCTGGCAAAATGATTCCACTGACTTGATCCAACCCAATCCTATCAGATTTTTTCAAGTTGGACCAGGTCATAATCGTAATCGTAAACTCCAAATTTCTAAACTGCTACTCTTAAGCTAAGCGCAGGGCACCAACTTATTCACAAGTACTGATCGCTGGTTTTTGGAGCAGAACGAATCAGTTTATGGTTGCCTTGGGTCACGAGTGTTAATAAACTTGTACTACATTTTTACGCTTTCTCACCTTGTTGTGCATTCAATGAGATATTTTAAGTCAAATAAGTACTAACTGAATAGGACATTTTATACAGCATGAGGTCATCAACAATGTTAAGGTTCACTGTGAATCTTTCAGTTTCTGTATTGTGTCAATCAGTGATGATGATCTCTTATTCTAATGAAGTACCACATGCTGAGTGTCCAATTGTGCCTTTTTCTGGCAAAATTGTAGACCAAAAGTTTAGGAGAAATTCCAAAATATTATACCAAACACATACACATATTATATTATATTATATTATATTATATTATATTATATTATATTATATTATATTATATTATATTATATTATATTATATTATATTATATTATATTATATTATATTATATTATATTATAACACACAGTTAGTAAAAGTGTTATTCTCTTGTGACAAAATTCTAACCTCCTGCTATCAATATTTCATGCTGAAAGCAACTGCCATTCAACTGTTTTATATATTATGTACTATTCAGAAGATATCCTGAGCTACGAGCTGTTAATGACTTTGTGTTAATTAATGGCTACAAAGATTTGAATTTAGATTAGAGTAGCATTGAGCACAGTATACTGCACATTTGACTCATGATTTTACACTCTGAAGAGCTCTTTGTATCTCACGGGGATTCAATTCGGTTTTGAATAATGTGCAGTTTAATTTGATTGTGTGCGATTTTTAACAGGATCCTAGGTCTACTAGTATTGTTTTTCTTTTCTATTGTCAGTGCGTCAGTCTTTCGTTTTGCCTTTTTTTGTGCACACAAAGTGTTGCACTTTTCCAGTTGTGATCGGAGTCATATTGAGTGACAATTGTGTGGCTGAACAAAGGATTGAGTGATGAATTGAATTGAACTCTGTGGCTTCTGATGGTCTGGACAGTTTTTGACTTCTGATGTGACATATTGTCATCATCATCATCATCTGCTCTCGTGACAAGCAGCGTCTTATCGGCTGTTGTTGTACAGCTCAATATAAAAGATGACTTACAGCACTCCTTACAGACTTTCATGTATACATACATACTTATGTATACATACATATATACATGCAGGCACTTGCACACATAGATACACACACATGCATCATACATAGAGACATAAAGATTATAACTCACAAATACAGACATGCATAAATACATGCATACATGCATATTACATACATACATACATACATACTGGTACATTTATTCATACTTACTTGTATATAATGCATTCATACATACGTGTATACGTGCATACACATGCATCCACACATACATACATACATGCATGCATAAGAGCATGCGTGTATACAGACAAAATGACTGACACATAAATACAGACATGCATACATTAAATACATATAAATACATACTCACATTCAGGTACATGTATACACACATGCATGCAACCAGAGGTGAGCTTGTCAGCCTATTATATCTTTCTCTGTTCTGCAAGAGCTTGAAGTCAATTCTGTCTGAACGAGGGCTCTGCTTGTTGGGTCAAGAGCACTACTGATGATTTTCTCCTTGTAGTTGCTCTTTACAAGTTCTCATTTTTTATATTACGTAATGGATACATGGACCTCGTTGAATGGCCATCAATCACTGAACCCTGTCTCTGAGGAAAATAGTTCAAGGAGTCTTGTAATTAATGAGCATTTAGCTTACCCTGTGCTGTCTAGACAGACTGGTTAGAGACCTATACCAGCCAGCTTGGAAGGATAGAAGCAATCTCTTTGAAGTCACTTGTAATGGAGAGCTTTCTGATCTACAGTTTATGACAGAAACTGGAATTTCAAAATAACAACGGTTTGCATTTTCTTTCAGGTTGATTTCTGGTCTTGTGTAAACAACTCAATTGCAGGTAAGAAAAAAACACTTTTCACAATTTCAGTTTTAAATTTTGCTTTAAAATACCTAAATAGTAATTTCCTATTGTTGGTTAACAATTCCCTTTCCAAGGATTAAATTATAAACTTAGATAATAAAAATCTACACGTGCATATTCAATGATTTATTCATTATTAATTAATCGTTAGATATTTATACAGTTATCAATTAATTGAATTTCGTTAGGTTATTAAAAGGCAATATCTAGATATCTAGACACACCTGGTATTGATTTGAACCCCTGACCTCTGGGTTGACAGCAGTCTAACCACTAGACTAATTTTAGCGCGAATTCTGATAAAAAGGAACCAGATGGTGGATCTTAAAATGAGCTTAGCCACAGAAAATGACTAATATAACATGGTCTCGTTATATGGCTGTACTTGTTATGGGTGCCAAAGGCAGTGCTGTAACAAATTTCTAGTGTAGGGTCTACATACATACAAACAAGGAAGGAGCTGAGTAAAAGCATTTTGCATATCCCTGTAACATTTATAATGAGTTGTAATTGAAAGACATCAGTTGGTTCCATGTCTGGTAACGTATTGGTTTGTTCCACTTCAGTCCCTGTGTTAGTCTTCAAAGTGAAATGTTCGCTTGGCTGTTTGAGTTTGGGTTGAGTGTTTCCGGAAGACTTCTCCATCTCCGGCCTTCCGTGATGTTTGAATTTGAACAACGATTGTCTTGTCCTTCCATGCAACGTGGTCAACATAAGTTGGCGTCATCATTCAGGAAAAGCATGTGCCTACACATATCCTTTGCTTCACCAGCTTCTTGCCTGTCGAAAACTGTCGTGCAATCGCAGTTCTTCACGGCGATCAATTATCCATGAGCCAGGGCAACATAACTCCTCTTGCTCAGTGAGTCGTGGCTGTGTTCTGAAATGAAGAGACGTGATGATCTGAGGGACTAGACATGTCAACAGAACCCAAATCACTGCAGACATTGATGGCCTGATAGCTCGAAATTGGCATCGCGATGACACATCGATTTTCGTTCATTTGCTGTCTGTTGTTGACAGTGTATAAATTATTGGTTTCCCTCGTGGCTAATGACTATTGGCTTTCCGTCTGGAGTTTCTGCTGGACTCGGCTTCGATCTGGAGTCTGCGCGTCCGTCGATCTGGAGTCTCGGTGTCGGTAGTTCAAAATTGAGCCGGTTATTTTGGTGTCGCATTGACCGACATTGAATTCAGTTGGGGATGGGTGTGTGTGTTTGTGGAATTTTGTCATTGATGAATGACTCCAGGGCTGCTTAGTATGACTTGCTTTGAATTTCTTATCTTTAAAACTGCTTCATGTAAATCGAGTGTGATTCGAAAATTACATTTGACTAGTGATGCAATGGATATACAGAGGTTCACCACCAATCTCTGCATTCACTGCCAATCACTGCAATCACCATCAATCACTTCAATCACTGCCAATCACTGCAATCACCACCAATCACTGCAATCACCACCAATCTCTGCAATCACCATCAAGCACTACAATCACCACCAATCACTACAATCACCACCAATCACTGCAATCACCATCAATCTCTGCAATCACCATCAAGCACTGCAATCACCACCAATCACTGCAATCACCACAATCACTGCAATCACCACCATTGACTGCAATCACCACCAATCATTGCAATCATCATCAATCACTGCAATCACCACAATACTGCAATCATCACCAGTCACTGCAATCAACTGAGAAGTTTCCACTTTCAATCACTTCACAAATTGACCACTGACAGTCAATTCAAGAATTTAAAGATGTAAAGGGAGTGCATTCTATTTATACATTACCAACGCATAACAAAACAGGAATGAACTAATAATATGTGAACTAATAATATATGAACTAATGATGTACTATCTGCATAAAGGCGTATATACTGAGTGGCAGCAGGAGAAACAGCTGTCTGGAGTGGGGGGAGGAGGCGGATCCGTTGGGATTTGTGCTCTCTCTCCTCCTGGCAGCTAATCCATTGTACCCGGATTGTGTGCCTTCCAGGGTTCGGCTACTGCCAGCTTGGCTGAGCTGGTAGAACCACGATTAGGGATTATCTCTTCCTTTGACCGGGAAGAGAAAAGCACTCGGCCTTTTGTTTAGCAATCGGTAACAATCACTCATATTTAAGAGCAACATTGAATTGGTCGATAGACATCGGAAAAATAACCGTAAAATATATAAACAATAGATTCTTAGAAAATGTTAAATTAATTTTTGCCATTTTAGCAATATAGCTTCATATTAAACGTCTCTGTTTAGAAATACTTGTGCTAGATTCCCAAATGCGGTGCTGCTAGATTCCAAAATCAGCCGCTAGATTCCAAAATCAGCTGCTAGATTCCTTAAGCCAAACTCCAGCCCGCTGCTGCTGAACGTCAATTGGGGCGGTTGGTTTTTCATCCTAAGTAGGCCTATGCAGGGTTAACCATGTGTTTGTGACCTGTAGTCATTTTTATCAGGGTTATCACCTAATCTAATTAATTAGTTTCTTTGGTAATGATGACATACTGGTAGGCATCAACTGATAAAACACCAAAGCCGCAAGTCTGCTTTATATTCTGAAATTGATAACGACCTTTCTTTCTTGTTTATTAGTTTATTCAGTTCTGATCTTTATTATTATTATTTTATTATTCATTAAATTTTTAATGCGAGGGCGGTCTCTCCAAAATGTGAATCTGAGGCGAGATTGCTAGTTGTGGTTGGGTGATAGATTATACTCTCATTCTGGATAATTCCCAAAGGGTCTCTGCATGATGGTAAAAGACTTTTTGACCTCATCCTCGTGACCATGGCCCCTTTCATTGATCATCTTACTTATGATCATTGATCATGGCCTTTTGGATTATAATCCTCTTCACAGAGTCAAGGCCTTTCACTGATCACCTTGTTCTTGATCATAGCCAATCTCTTTTGATCATCTATCTCCTGATCATGGCCAAAGACCTTTTCAGCCATCTTGCATTCGATCATTATCAAACCTTTTTTGATTATCTTCAGAGTGATCAAGGCTGATGCTTTTTAAAATCCTGTTCCTCTTGATTAAAACCAAGGCCTTCCAGTGATCATCTTCGATCATGACCAAGGCTGTTCATTGATCATCCTGGACTAGATCATTGCCCAAGCTGTGCTTCTTTGTCTGGGCGTTGCTGCCTTTCATTGTCTTCAGTGTTTATCTCTTTTAGGAACTGTTTGTTGAGACATGTTTCCTTTTCTGTCACTCCTGTCTCTGTCTGTCTGTCTGTCTGTCTGTCTCTTTTTGTCTCTCTATGTGTGTCTCTTTCGCTGTCTCTGTCTTCTCTATGTGTGCCTGTCTGTCTCTTTCTCTCTCTCTCACTTTCTACTGTCCATTGCCCCTACAAAAGAAGTCTGCGACCGCATACAGAACCCCAGATCCACAGATGTAGTTGTGTACACATCTCGTGTGTGCTGATGGAGGGGGGGGGGAATGACGACCAAAGAAAATCCGCTTCGCTGCAGCCCTTTGTTGGCTCTGAAATGGCGACTACTTAGGGGAGTCTTTTGGGGGTGGGTTTACGAACCGTCTCGACCCTTTCATCGGGTATTAGGTGAGCAATTAGCGATGTGTACGAGGCATCCGCCACAATGGACATTCACTGGACTGTCAGATTTTATGCTATTTAAGCAGCTGAGTTTAAATGAACCAGCAAAATGACACGAGTAAGGCGTTCGCACTTTTCACCTTTTCACGGCTACACGGACACGGTCCTGATCCGTCATTGAGAACTTGTGAAGCATGAACAACGAAAGGAGACAGTCCTTGAGAATCCACGAAGATTAGTAGATAAGAAAACACGGCTTAGGATCACGGCTTTTAGCGTCGATCTTGTTAAGTATTATCAGCTTTGACAGAGTAACACTCATAGCATAAAGACTAAGTTCTTAATGTCAGTGCCGAATTTAGGCATAAGCTAAAAAAAAGCTACAGCTTACGGCCTCACAATCCGCTGGGGCCTAAAAATCAGATATTTGGGGGAGGTCTTTTTAAATATGATAAATATGTAATCAGTAAAAGCATTCATTGAGAAAATAATTTAAATTTTTCACTTTAAATGCCTTGCTATTTAAATAATTAAAAGTCATATATGTTTTCAAGTTTTGTGAGACCTTCTGGTGTAATTTTTTAATTGTAAGTTTAATTGTAATTGTAACCGAAAATTTATATAACAAGGGGCCTCCAAGCGTTATATAGCTTTGGGCCTCGCCAAGTCTAAATCTGGCCCTGCTTAAAGTACATTGAGTTGTATGTGTGTAAACTGTGTATGTATGTATGTATGTATGTATGTATGTATGTATGTATGTATGTATGTATGTATGTATGTATGTATGTATGTATGTATGTATGTATTTATATATGCAATACATGCATTGTATGTAATGCATATTTGCATGCATGTGTGTATGTATGTATGTATGTGTAAACTGTGTATGTATTGATGCATGTATGAATGTGCGTGCGTGTGGATGTATGTATGCACATGTGTGTATGTATGTATGGATGTATGTTTGTATGTATGTATGTATGTATGTGTGTATGGATGTATGTATGTATGTGTGTATGTATGTATTTATGTATGTGCATGTATATGTGCAATACATGTATGTTATGCATGTATGTATGTATGTCTGTATATATGTATGTTTGTATGTATGCATGTTTGTATGTATGTTTTAATGCATCTGGCTACTAATTTAGCTGACCTTCAAAGAACAGCAAAGGCACTACACCTATAAATACCCATAATGCTTTCAAAGATCCTCAAGTGTTGGCAAAAAGTTACAAATGGTCTGGTTATTTATTTTTGTATTAGGTGGTGTAAGATTGAAGATAACATTGCTTTTCAACCTTTGTTTCTCGATATTTATTATCTTCTGTGGTCCTTCAGTCGCTTTCAAGGAAACCAAGTGCAGAAATGAATTGCATTCTGGGGGTGGCAGTGACAGTGTCAACAGTAGAGGTTCTGGTCGTAGCTAGGTGGCCTCACAGCCCATCATGCCGTCTGTCAGTCTGTCTGTCTGTTTGTTTGTCTGTCTGTTTGTGTGTCTGTGTGTGTCTGTCTGTGTGTCTGTCTGTCACTCTGTCTGTGTGTCTGTCTGTCTGTGTGTCTGTCTGTGTGATCTGTCTGAAAGTCTCTGTCTGTGTGTCTGTCAGTCTGTCTGTGTGTCTGTCTGTCAGTCTGTGTGTGTGTCTGTGTGTCTGTCTGTCTGCATGTCTGTCAGTCCATCTGTCTGTCTGCCTCTGTCTGCCTGTCTGCCTGCCTGCCTGTCTGTCTGTCTGTCAGTCTGCCTGTCTGTCTGTCTGTTTGTCTGTCTGTTTGTGTGTCTGTGTCTGTCTGTCTGTTTGTCTGTCTGTTTGTGTGTCTGTGTGTGTCTGTCTGTCTGTGTGTCTGTCTGTGTGTCTGTCAGTCTGTGTGTCTGTCAGTCTGTCTGTGTGTCTGTCTGTCAGTCTGTGTGTGTGTCTGTCTGTCTGCATGTCTGTCAGTCCATCTGTCTGTCTGCCTCTGTCTGCCTGCCTGCCTGCCTGTCTGTCTGTCAGTCTGTCTGTCTGTCTGTCTGTCTGTTTGTGTGTCTGTTTGTGTGTCTGTGTGTGTCTGTCTGTTTGTCTGTCTGTTTGTGTGTCTGTGTGTGTCTGTCTGTCTGTCTGTGTGTCTGTCTGTCACTCTGTCTGTGTGTCTGTCACTCTGTCTGTGTGTCTGTCAGTCTGTCTGTGTGTGTCTGTGTGTCTGTCTGTCTGTCAGTCTGTGTGTATGTCTGTGTGTGTCTGTCTGTCTGCATGTCTGTCAGTCCATCTGTCTGTCTGCCTCTGTCTGTCTGTCTGTCTGTCTGTCTGTGTCTGTCTGTCTGTCTGTCTGTCTGTCTGTCTCTGTCTGTCTGTCTGTCTGTCTGTCTGTTCATCCATTTGTCCAACAAATTTCCCCTTTCATCTAAAAAACTGAGCAATTTTTCTCGTCTGAGCAAATTCATCCGACAGTGTCAGTCTATCCAAGTACATCTGTCTGTTTTGTCTGTCTAGTTGCTCGTTGTTGCTCAATATATATCCAGTGAATTGTTTGGATTTTTCTGTTATTTATACCGAGAGATGTTGAGATAATGGTTGTTATAGCAATGAACATATAATAATGAGTTGGTGAACAGGAAAATAATGACAAAGCCGCTGATAACAAGTGATTTCAAATGCTTTTGTCTGTAAATGGGGAAACATTGACATTTGAGTGAAGTCAAGGTCCCCAATGTCTTTAAGATTTAAGTCTTTGCTTACTAAATCCCTACAACCTCAGCCAGTGAACTCTGGAGTGACTGTTGTGCTCCTCTTACTGTAGTTCAGGTGCTAAATAAATGCTTTGGTAAATTGCACCTGCACTCACATCAAAAGGAAATGGCCAGATCCATCATGACCAAGTGGTTGACCTCTGGACCGATGATGATGGTGGTGGTGATGATTATGATGGTTGTAGTGGCTATGGTGGTGCTGGTGGTGATGGTGGTGATGATGATGATGATGATGATGATGATGATGATGATGATGATGATGATGATGATGATGATGATGATGATGATGATGATGATGATGATGGTTGTGGTGGAGGTGGTAGTGATGACAAATGATGATCATAGTGGTGATGATGGTGGTGGCAATGACGATGATTATGGTGTGGTGGTGGTGGTGGTGGTGGTGGTGGTGGTGGTGGTGGTGGTGGTGGTGGTGGTGGTGGTGGTGGTGGTGGTGGTGGTGGTGGTGGTGGTGGTGGTGGTGGTGGTGGTGGTGGTGGTGGTGGCAGTGGCGTACGGAGCTTAAATGCCGCCCGGGGCAAGGGCTCAATATGCCGCCCTAGGACACTTAATTTTCTATATGCTATTTTCTCTAAGATATTGCATAACGATCATATTACATAGGCTATTCAATTTTATTTGTGCAGTTTATAGGGGCCTAGCCTTTCTGTATTTTTCACTTTTCACTGTATTTATTTTGTAATTATCCGTTTTAGCTATACATTTTCAACTTACTGAAATTTATTTTATTACATAATTAAAAACATTTTATTGCATGACTTGCGACTGTCGCTGACTCACTGCGATATGTTGAAAGAATAAGACTTCAAAAAGTGATCATTTTAAAATTAATGACAAAATAATGCAGTCAATCTCTGTTTAAACCAGAAAAATTTTAATATTAATTTTAAAAAGAGGTCTAAACTAAGTGGTGAAATGCTGTGGTGGCGAAATTGATAATTTGTGGTTAAATTTTATTCTAAGTAATTAATTCGTGTAGATACCTATACATATGATATATATATATATAATTTTATATACATATTATATGTATATATTATGATTATGAAGGGCGGCAAAAAAACAAGAATTTACTTTAAAGTTTGCTGTATGTAGTCTGTTTACTAGATAATGCGATTCTGCTTCCTTTACTGCAATTCTGTTTAGTGTTTAATGTAGAGAGTTTGATGTCGCCCCTAACGATCAACGGAAGCCAAGCTGACTTGACTAAAGTGACGGTTTCTTTCTTTCCTTCTTTTTCTTTTTTTCTCTCTTACTTTTTCTTTTTTATATCCAAAATTCACTCTTTTAGTTTTCTTTTACCCTATTTTGCCGCCCCTAGAAAAGTGCCGCCCGGGGCGACTCGCCCCCTCTGCCCCCCGTTCGGTACGCCACTGGGTGGTGGTGGTGGTGGTGGTGGTGGTGGTGGTGGTGGTGGTGGTGGTGGTGGTGATGATGATGATGATGATGATGATGATGATGAACAGGAATAATGTTTTTATGTAAATGTTAGCAGGCGTTAAACCGTGGCTGCTGAGCTGAAATCCTCTGCACTATGCTCTTTGCCAGCACAACGTTGGCAGCCGGATAGTCAATTCATTTGCCAATCTCAGTGGGTCTGTGACCTTGCAGTTCCGGGTTCGATCCTGCTGAGAGGACTCCGCATAGTGGCCCTGTACAGGTTATTTGGGCCCACGTGACTCTGTCACGAAGCTGTATAATATGGTGAGACGTGAGCTAGAAATAAATGTCATGTCCTGTAATGCGCTGGTTCCATACCCAGGACCTTAAGATTCGTCCATTACCGACTCAGTGGCCTAAGAAAAGGAAAGAAGCGCTTTCCTAAATTGCACTGTGGACACACGAGGACCTTTACTTCAAGTACTAACACTGTCCTCATTGAAATCCTCTCTTCTTTGGGGAGGACCTACAAATTCTGTTTATTTTATTCTTTGCTTATTTCTGTATATAAAGGTGCTAACTTCTGTGCTCTGATCCTCAATTATTGTTTATTGTATTGTGCAATTTACTAGGTAAGTAAGTAAGTAGACTTGTATTAGTGCTAGACAAACGCTCTCATTTTACAAAATAGACAGATGATGTAAAATGTTAATGTCGTTGGATCAGGAAAAGCCCAAAACGCCCGTCAGCTACTAGCAGCTACTATGAGCACATCTGATACTCGCTTCACAATGGTAACTGTTCAGTGAATGGTGAGTTCATTGAGTGTGAGATCACAAGAGTTTTTATCAGCAATTTTTTAGAAACTCTGAGAGAGGCTACGTTGGCATGGTGAGAGAATAGGACATGTGGTTGACATGATTTCAACAAATTTCTTGGACAGCTGATGATTTTAGACGGTTTTGACTTGACATGACGTAGTAATGACGTTGTTGGTTTGACACCTTCTCTTGTTTTGTATTTTTCTTTTTCAGTTAGCTGGTAAATGTTAACTGTAAATCTCCGAAATTTCTCAGCGCCACACAAAAGCTGGCTGTGTTGTTTCATGTGTTCACAGCTCTCTGGACGGCCTTCTTCCAAAGATAAATTACAAGTATATTAGCTGCTTTTATCTAGCGTTCTTTTAAGTTGTGAAGAATATTAATGGCTCAGGGTGTGTGTGGCACGTAAATATTGTTCCTTCCAGGCATACGCAAACGTCTCTGACGTTGAATCCAAGGACTATAGGCCTTGCTTTGATTCTAGAAATGTTCTCCATTCATTCACTAGATGGCGGTACTGGCCAAAGTTTTCTTCGACTCGCTAGGTGTCACTAGAGATTCTGCACGGAGCGCAAACAGTGGGCGGCATTCATCCTTGGCTTTAGGATTGATTCAATGGATAGAAACTTTTCAAGTATATTGACGTTGAATTGTTACATTTGAACAGTGATGGGCACTAAACTATTTTTTTAGTTAAACTAAAACTATTTTCCAACTTCAAAAAAATAGTTTAACTAAAGTTGGCAACTAATTTTGGAAATTTGTTAACTAAACTAAAAAAAGTAGTTGAACTTTTTCCAACTTTTTTCCAACTTTTTACGACAAACATTTTCACAATAAAAGACGTTAAGTGAACTGTAATAATGCAAAGCGTCAATGACAATTTCACCTTCAAACTATGCAATGTGTACTGTTCTGGCATACAGTTACATGTGTACTGTAAGTAGTGTATGAATTTGAAAACACAGGCTGTTAGTGTGAAAATGTTTTTTTGCTGACAGTGTTCAATGTTCACTGTGGAAAAATGGTTGCATATTGCTGATTTTTTAGTTAAACTTTTTAGTTAGCAACTAAAATTTTTTAGTTAAACTATGGTTTTAACTAAACTATTTTTTTAGTTAAACTTCTTCCTTAACTAAAAATTTTTTGTTAAACTAAAAGTTACCAACTTTTTAGTTAACTATTTCTCTTCACTGCATTTGAATTACCCTCTGCAGTAGTTTGTGACTTGTCATTTGCATCTAATTAAGTACTAGAATGAACAGGTTTCACCATTCCAAATTGTTAATTAAATAATTAACGGGTATATATTATCATGATGATGATGATGACGACAACGATGATGATGATAATGAAACTAATACAACAGCGATGGTTGAGAATTCTGACATGTGATGGTGTCAAGCATTTAGGTAATGCCTACAATTAAAGTGATGGTGACTTTGATGGTAATGGTGATTCATTTTGAGGTCATTGGTGATTTATATGATGATGGCCTCTAGGAAAAGGATGAGAGATTTTCTTCGTTTATTCGCATCTATTTTTAAATTATGACTGATACTGAAGACATCCACAAATAGTCTAGAGGTTAAGGTGCTGGAATGTCAACCATGAGGTCGAGGGTTTAAATCCCTGCCAGGGCAGAAGTTTTTTGAGACTTCTGCACTACTAGCACCCCTAGTGAACAATGAGTGTACTCACTTTATGCTGTTTGTGGTCAGATCAAGTGGTGAGGGGTATGACTGGTCACCTACCCTTATGTGCCCTCTTGGGGTTAGTTGATGGGGCACGGTGGCTGAGCGGTTGGCCTGTAATGCGGAGAGTACAGGTTTGAGCCTCCACTGCATATGGACCTTGAGCAAGTCTTTTGCTCACAATTGCTCAGTGCCATCGATGTTCTGTCGCGTGTTCTTGTGTGCACTTCGGAACTTTGGAAGAAGGGCAATATCAAAATCAGTTTCTTAATTTTGTATGGTTTTAGTTCAAGGTCCTGTTCAGCTCTTCTTCTTCACGTGCACAGGACCAGTTTGTTGACCAGTTTGTTGATTTCCAAATTCTGTGGATTTTTTTATCCAATAGCAGTTGTTTTGTCTGCTCACCTGAAGTCTCGTCTGGACCTTAAATAAATAAGTTTTGACTATAGTCAAAGTGGTCAAGGTGGTCACTTCTGTTTGTGTGGAACTTTATCACATAGAGATCATAAATCGTGTGTAATGGAATCTCCAATATATCTTGAGGAAGGGTGTAGTAACACTCATGGCCAGGAGAGCATTAGAACTTTGTTTGTTGCCCGTAACCCCCCTCTAGGGCGGGCAGCGCCTTGCATGGTTGCCATTCTGCCAAACCGTGTGTTTAATTAAGATCTTGATTGTTATGTCATGTTTCAATGTAATTTTACCGCGTACTTGTCAGTTTGAATTAATAAAGAAGATTATTATTATTATTATTATTATTATTATTATTATTATTATTATTATTATTATTATTATTATTATTATTATTATTATTCACCATCATCGATGGTCTGCCCCTTTCCAGAGCTTTGCCTGTTCCACGACTCTTTGCCAATCGTCCCGGTCTTGGGCTCATCTCTAGGCTGTGTGTGGCTGGGTCCCTGTGTGGCTTTCTCGTTGGACTGATCCCCACTAGCTCCTTGGAGACCAGAAATCAAGGCTGGGAATACCCTAACATGGCCCTGCCTGCCATCGTTCCGTGTTAAGTGCCCAAACAACCGGAGTCTTCTTGTTTTGATCATCTCCATGACGGGAATCTGTCCTGTGTGCCAGAAAATTCCTGCATTAGTTTTATGCCCAGTTTATGGAAATTGTGAGATTCTCCTCAGGTTCCGCTGATGGAAGGGATCCAGCCTCTTCTCTAGGACCACCCTGAAACACATGATCTATGTCTGATATAATCCTGTATAATCTAATCATATCTCATCTGATCAAGATGATTAGTTGATAGCACAAGAAATGCAGGCCTTTGATCTGTCAATACTAAGATGCTAGGATAAATAAGAGGGAGAGTAAGTAACCTGAGGTCTGATTAGTAAGTAAGTAAGTAAGTATATTCTAGTCCAATGATGTCAACAACATCTGTTGGATGTCAGACCCAGTTGGTGTCGACCATTAATTTACCTCACTTGTCCAATGTTGTGGCGTTACCTTGCTGATCAGCTGAAATAGACAGTCATGAAACAAAAGTTTCGAAAGTGAGGTATCTAAAAGTAGGCTGTCTTTGGGTTTCAATAGCCTTGTTTGGATCTGGAGTCTGGAGACCTACTTTTTGGAACTCTCTCTACTTAAAACCTTAAAACCTACCTCTTTCAAGTTGATTATCCACGGTCTTACAAACTGATCTTCTGGATATTGACCTGATTATGGCTTGATGTTGGTGTTCCATCGGTTGATGCCTTGTGCATTAGACAGCAGCGCAATAGAAGTTATTAATTACAATTACATGCCATTCAGAGCAGTTTCCTATGAGCTGTGTAGACAAGTACATAAAATTATATTATGTTACACTTACCTCTATCTTGTCACCTTTGCAGATAGGTCTTTGAATTAGGTTGGATTAGAGCAGGGGTGGCGAACCTTGTTTAAGGTGCGTGTCAAAATGCTGCTAAATCATTTTTAAAAATACTGTCGCGTGCCCCTCGGAAATTTGCACTGTATACAATTATTTTTCTCATATACGTTTTGGTTAACAAAGCGTAACAAAAAATGAATTAAAGACATTATATCAAAGATCGTTTTGCATGAAGTTAATTAAAATTAAGTCCTTCAACAAGAAACTGGATTCATACAGGGATTTTGTGTATATAAGTTTGAAATTTGGGGACGCTCTGAATTCTGCATGCCATAAAAATTTCAACGCCTGCCACTTTGGGCACGCGTGCCATAGGTTTACCATCCCTGGATTAGAGCATGAATTTTTTTATTGAGTTTTTATGAATTCCTTACTGGAAAATCCTGTCAGTTGTCACCGGAACTCGACAACTTAACAGACTTGAGATTGGTTGGAGTGCAGGAGTCTGATTATCGGAGGCTTTTCCAGTTAGGATCATTCTTCAGTCAGATTTGTATTCCAGAAGGAAGTTTACCTAATCTGGATCTACTTTTTTCTACTGCTTTTTAACTTCTTGTAGTTTTTCTTCAGTTTTATCAATCTGATAGTTAATTGGACCACATCTGTTCTGATAACAGTATTGCGACGCCACTATATTTAGGACGTTTCAAGAAGAATTAGGCCTAATATTGGTCACGACATTGTCAGTTTTTCTATGGCATTGTTCCCCATTGGCTTCTCCTCTGGAACAACCATCTGTGTGCAAACACAGATGTCCCTTTGGTATGTTTGTCTAGATGGTACTTCAGCAAATCTTCTGCTTTTCCTTTGTCCATATATCTGACCAGATCGACTTTGCGTGGCAAATGGCGCAAGGCACGATCGGCAAAGCGCGTTGCACTGAGCTCTCTGCAATCGGCAAGATGCCAAGCTATTTACAGACCCACGGTTTGAAGTAAGACAGTTTTCTTATGTCAGCGACTGGTCTGATTTTCTACTGTAAGCCGAACCGTCTAGAATTTTCTGTGCATTTTATTTCGCCAATTCTACCTGAAACTTTAGTTAACCTTTGATTTCTCTCTGCTTGGGTGAATGGATAAACTAATTGTTGGTGATCGAATCTGAGTCTGTCCGTGTAACGGAATAGTTAATAATTGTGATCACCTTTTTTTAAATTAAATTATCTTTCATTTTTAAGGCTTCCTCTGCCTCCTCTCTGTGGTCCTTCTGACAACCAGACTTGGATCGTCACTTGGCATCTCTAGATATTACCCCTCTGACTGGACGCAGCACTCGGGAATAAGCTGGTGTCCTGCGCTTAGCTTTAGAGTAGCCCCTTAGAAATTTGAAGTTTATGATTACAATTATGAAGGTTTTTGGCTTAGTGTATTGGTATGGTATTATTTGAATTACATTTATATGAAACTAGAATTACATTTATATGAAACTAGAATTACATTTATATGAAACTGGAATTACATTTATATGAAACTGCTCCTATTCCGTTAAGTAATACTTTCTTTTGAACACACCGCATTTGAAAAGGCAGTATTATTGTTGTTATTATGAAAATTTTTATGAGTGCAAACCCACTCAGAAATATGAGGCACGTTTAGTCAGTCGCCAACTGAGGAGCGGTTTGATATTCAGATGTTTGAAATCCACTGATAAGTAGTGAGTTTTGAGGCATCTCTTCAAGGAAGAACTAGAGTTAAAGTATTGGAGAAACATTGGTAGTCGGTTTCATTCCTTAGGGTAGCAACATGGAATGCATGAGAGCCCATGACAATGCTGTATATTGGCTCAGTCAAAAGACCCATACCTGGAAATCTCTTACAGATTATGGAGAGGGATGTATAGGGAGAGACTAATGGATGAAGGTGGGTAGAAGGGCTCATAAGAATTTCTTACAGACCTGTCAGCCAGACTAGTTTAAATCTTATTCTGAATTCTGCAGGAAGCCAACACACAGCTGACTACGGAGGGTTAAGGGTTTGTGCGAGAAGATGCACACAGAACCACGCATGCCATAGACTTATAATTGTGTATTGTTATTAACTCTCATCAACATCATCATTTTTATTATTATTATTATTATTATTATTATTATTATTATTAATTATTATTATTATTGTTAATAATAATAATAATATTATTATTATTATCATTATTGCTATTATTATTATTATTATTATCATCATCATCATCATCATCATCCCAGGATTACAGAGATTAGGGTAGCATTGTTCTGAAATGGCTATCCTTTGCCGATGGTTTTATAGGTGGAAAAGGTGCTACAAAAGTGACTGTATTGAAGGATTCTGAACAGGCACTACATAAATACATACTGGTTAAATATTATTATTAGTGGTTAAAACTGTCCAAACATATTTTCCTATTGACGTCAGCAACCTCTGATGGCATAAGAATAGATTATTATTATTATTAGGTCCAATAGATTAGTATTATTTTTACAGTATTAATATTGTTGTTGTTATCATTATGTGCGACCTGGCTACTTGCTTGGTGCCTTTATACGTTTCAAACCCTTGTAAGTTGTGCATTGTTTAGTTTTGTATTAAGTTTCAAAGAACACTTGTATATAGTGGGTTGTAGTTTTTAAAGCTTTGGTTGAAGAGGAGTATGGTGTTGCTTGGCTTTCTGTTTCAAGACCTGTCAACTGCTCTTCACAGAACCTTCGTTCTGTGACAAGAAACTCCGTGGAGTTCTGTGTTATTTGAGTCGCTTGGTAAATATTTGAGGTCTATGACATAAACTGGCCCGTGTGTGCGTTGGTTTGCAGAGATGCGCTGTCTCAGATGCCATGCGGTTTTGGAGATGGTTCCCTGTTTGTGTGGCCCCCACAGCAGCGTTTGTGTAGTTTGGTATTTGTGTAGTTTGATGTTTGTGTAGTTCTGTAAGCATATCATGTTCGGTTTTTATGGGCTTCTGTCGTCAAAGTGATTTAAACCTGACCCATCGATTTGAGATTTTTCCTTTTTTGCCCTCGTTGAGTAAATGAATTCCTGTTGTGTTGACTGTGCCATTAGGAGTTGCACAGATTACCTTGATAAGGTAAGATTATCCAAGGGATTGTTAGCAACACTGTCACCCTTGTTCTCATATAAAGAGTTATGGCGGTTTGCAAATCTGTACCTTTACTTTAGGCAAAGCAAGATGTGTTGCAGAAGTTTAATGTTTGACCAGGGAAGTCATGATTGACAGCTGTTATATAGGTAGTGTTTTGATTGACAGCCACTGTAGATGATTTAGATTCTGTGCTTGGGATATTGCAGAATATTTCATGAAATTATAGGTGCCATTTATTTTCAGTACAAAAATTTAGAGATGATGGTTTCTGATTATTAAAGAGTCTACCTTATCTGGATTCTTGCAATCTTTTAAGAGCTTTTACTGTAGTATTATTTATTACTAATCGTATTTAACATTTGCCATTTGAGGTACGATGTTGATAGTTGCGGAAATTTCAACGTTCTGGAGCATGTTGTTGTATTAGGTAGCACACACAGAAGTTCTGCAATCCATTGATTGATTGATTGATTGATTGATTGAGGGCTCATCCTTCAGACTTGACTGAGTGTAACTACCCTCCACAAGTTGTTCACCCACACTTGTCTCATGCTATCGACGGTGTGGGCAGAATAAGTGCAGTATATATAAATAGCCAAGTAAATAAATGCTGGCTTTGCTCAGTTTGAAATGTGACACTTATTTTATCTTTAATAAAAAAACTCGGGCATGGAAATTTGTTAGTTTGTATCAAAAACACGAAGATAACAACAAGCAGTAACAGTCTGGCTTGAAAGGCACGAGATATGCGTCTCTGAACTGTTACAATGTTTGGCAAATCAGCCAGAATCTTGAAACCGCCTAGATAATTAAACTTCGTAGAGAATTTTGTACTGATCTGTGGTTTTCTGCATAATCTCTCTGATATGGAAACTGTTCGTGGTCTATATGAATTATTTTGACGATGAACTGGCTTGAAGGAAACTCAACAATTCTGTGTTACGTTGATCAGCTTATCTCTGGTTTTGGGTTGACTTGTCCAGATTCTAATTGCTGGATGTACCAACTGATTGGTTGATAATGTAATTAACTGACTGACTGACTGACTGGATGAATGAATGAATGGCTGACTCACTGGCTGACTGAATGAATGAATGAATGGCTGGCTGACTGACTGACTCACTGAATGAATGAATGAATGGCTGACTGACTGACTGACTGAATGAATTGCTGACTGACTGACTGACTGAATGAATGGCTGACTGACTGAATGAATGGCTGGCTGACTGACTGAATGAATGGCTGGCTGACTGGCTGAATGAATGGCTGGCTGACTGACTGAATGAATGGCTGACTGATTGAATGAATGAATGAATGAATGGCTGACTGACTGACTGAATGAGTGAGTGGCTGACTGACTGACTGACTGACTGACTGAATGAATTAAATGAATGAATGGCTGACTGACATACTGACTGTTGAATGGTTTGCTGGCTGACTCACTGACTGACTGAATGACTGACTGAATGCCTGGCTGGATGACTGATTGATTATTAACTTTTAGTTAAATGGATAGATAGATAGATAGATATATGATTGACGGTAGGACTGATTGACGGTAGGACTGAGCCATCAAGAAATTGATTGAGGGAACAGGTGAGCAAGTGAGTGGTGATGATGAAGACATTGATTGACTGATTAAGTGAGTCATTAATAGATAGATAGATAGATACTGATTGATTGATTGATTGATTTGCATGATTGATCAGTTGATCGATTGATTGGCGATTAGTTGCGTAATTTGTGCAATTATGCTCTGTTACTGGATTCCTCTATCATTATCATTTACAGCACAACTTCATCACCACAGATATGATCATCATGATCATCATCATTGTCGTCATTATCAGCAGCGTTATCATCACCAACCACCATTGTCATTATCATTGTCAGAGTCAATTTATTAGACTCTTTGTTATCAGTTACCTTCACTGTCATCTCCCTCTTCATCTTCATCAGCAACAAAGACTGTGCATTTGAACATCTCTCCCTTTCTCACTCGTCATCATCATTACCAGCGATGATGAAGACAATCCGTTTACACCCACTGTACTCCCTCGATGAACAGTGATGCATTGCTGGGCCGCAGGTGTAACAGTTGATTCTCCTCTAGTTTTTTAGTCTTTATTCCACCGAAGATTTATTTTTCTCGCACACGTACCTCTGCTGATAAACCTAACGTCCTGTAGTTTGTTTTCCCAAAAAAGAAGCATTTTTAATGAAAAAACTACCCCTGCAGATGATACATTGTGAAGTCCAATTGCTCCCAATGAAGGGTGTGGAAACCATCCCGAGGACTTATGGCTTATTGTTAATTAACCAATGAAATATGGGAATGTGGAATGGGAAGGCCCAGGTTGCACCTTGCTATGAGTCTCCTTTGGGCGAAGCGAAGAGAAGGAGATAGGATATCTGCAGGAAGGGCAAAAAGTCGGTTTTATTGGACCAGATTAAACCACCGAAGGCCTGCAACTGGTTTTATCTGCTACCCCTCAAGTTAAGTTAAATTAGCTGCGTCTACTTTATATCAATCAACAAGTGTATGGTCGCAAAATTACTGTGGGCCAGACTGTAGCAGCTGCCTCGGGCCGCCGCCGCCGCCGAGTCTCCCCCGGTGCTTTATGAGACGGTGAATCCGGATTCTTACTCGACTGGTCTTTTTTATTTGGAGTTTGAACTGCTATTTATCCATGCCATCAGCACCTCTGCCCCACCACTACCGCCGCTGCTTCTGCTGCTGCTGCCACCACTGCCCTCTCTCTGTGTGTCCCTCTGTCTTTGTGTGCGTGTTCCTTTGTCTGCGTCTGTCTGTCTGCTGTCGCTTGTCTGTATTGATGTGTTGCTGTCTTTGTCCGATCTGATCGCTCAGACTTTGGATTGGATGGTGTTTCTTGCCCTTGGAATTTCCGCCCAACTGCCAGTCCTAATCTTACAGACTTCATTTGGATCTTTCTCAAGTTTGGAGTTGGTTCGTTGCTCAAGTGTTTCGACAGACTTTAAGAGAGAGAGACTCGCCAGAACTTGCTGTGGCTGCGGCGGTCTTTGTCTGGGACTGATGTGAAAGCTGTAATATTTTATTGAGTAGGCCTACAGTATGATGAAGATTTATTGTTTAGCCAAGTAGTGGTATGATCATCAGTTAAGTGAAATAAAACACAGTTAATAGAAATACAGTTGCATCTTCGTATCTGGACAAAGCAGAGTTTACGAGAGAGGTTCTACTCTTTCGCTGGATTACAACAGTCTTCGCTGGATTCGTTTTTGTGGAGCTAAGATTGGCGCAGCGGTTAAGAGGATAATTTCCAGATGGGAAAGTGATTGCGTGGTTTTGCAATAGCTATTAGCAGCCTGCTGTCATTGCCTTATTAGCGTATCTGAAGTGTAATCTAACAGCTGTTTGCTATCAGGGCTGAGCATTGCGTTCTGCTCGTATAATTGCTTGAGTTCAGCTCTTATACGTGCTTCAGTTCAGCTCTTATAAGTGAATTCTGATGACTCTTGTGATTTAAGTGAATTGGAAATTGAGAAAAAGGTGTTTTAGATCCGCTCTATAGGCTGGACTGTGGCCGAGTGGACTTATCAGCACGCTTGTGTTTTAGCAGAGTACTTTAAACAAGATTACTTCTCGAGGGAAACGTGTTTGCCGATCTACTTCTTGGTGACTAACTAGTTCGATTATTAGGTATGAGAGTGGCTTTCTAGGCACCTGAGACAAGTGGGCTCTGCTGAGGAATCGGCCTCAGCCAATCAGGTTGAGGCAATTATTGAGAGCTATCCTATAGGCTCAGTAATATACATTATCCTTCGTCGTGGGCTGAAATCCTTGTTCTGTAGGGACAATAGTTGAAGTTGGAAGAGTGTAGGTTGTAATAGCATCGCAGGTTCTAGTTCTCGAAAGTTAAAGAACTTCAAATGCTCATAAGTTTTGCCGCATTTCCGAGTTGAGTTTGCGTGCGAGCTGAAAGCGGAGTTTTGCTGTCATACCTCCAGAGCTGTCGCGCAGAATCGATTAATCGAGTAGTCCGTTCGTGGCATTGACCCGTGTTGTGGCACGAGGATTGACAGTTGATGCTCTGAAGCGACACTGGACTGACGGCAGGTGGTCTCGATCTGTGACCATGTGCGCGCGTGCGCCGGTTCTGTTTCTATTATTGGAAAAATAGCTCCAGTTTAGCAAACAATCCGCCTTGAAAGCGCTGCGTATTGTTTATGGACGCCAGGGAGCGTTTGCTTTCGATCGAAGTGGCGCTCGGCACGATTATAAGGTCGCGGAACTGATTACCCGATCCACACGGCGGCACTTGGCTAAGGACGAGTGTTTCATACGGGTCTTCGCAGCCGATGTCGGTCGGCTCTCTCCTCAAGAGGCGCGTTTTCGCTTGGAGAGTGCACCGCCCGAGTGCGTACACGCCCGTGCCTTTGACACCACGGATTCGCGCTCCTTCCGTTCTCCATCCGCACGAGTGCGAACTGTTCGGTTCCCAAGTCGTTCTGTTCTCTCGGCGTCTCGGTTTCCGATTGGCGCGATAGAACTTCCTCGATCCGATTGGCCGGCGAAGTTGTTCTACGCGCGTGACGTCATCGATTATTCATCGGAGCGCGTAAGAATGGAAGATTAAATCAACACGGCTGAACCGTTCATCGCGTTCGGCATTAAGAAGTCTGTGAAGAACGGTTTATGCGTGAGACTCGGGTGTTAATGGGCGAGGACGAGGCTGCGTGTACTTTAGCAAATCCTGTTTGCATTGGCTTTAACCTAACGACGTGTTGGCAGTTTTGCTAGCGTGAAGAAAATGAGTGTGAATTTGGGATGGCTGTTGGTGGTTGTACTTAGTGTCTGTTTCCATGTCCATCTAGTGACATCTGGTGCTCAGTGGTGGGGAAGACTCTGCTGTGAACTGTCGCTGACGACTCAGTGCAAGAATATCTGCCAGAGGGTGAGTACAGAACCCCTTACATTCTGTTTTCAAATGTTTACTTTACATGTAAGGCAGTTTTCTGACTTAAAATGTAGGATGCTGACAAAACTTTGCATGTAAGACAGTTTTCTGACTTTAAATGTAGGATGTTGACAAAACTTTACTTTACATGTAAGACAGTTTTCTGACTTTAAATGTAAGATGTTAACAAAACTTTACTTTACATGTAAGACAGTTTTCTTACTTTAAATGTAGTATGCTGACAAAACTTTACATGTAAGACAGTTTTCTGACTTTAAATGTAGGATGGTGACAAAACTTTACTTTACATGTAAGACAGTTTTCTGACTTTAAATGTAAGATGTTAACAAAACTTTACTTTACATGTAAGACAGTTTTCTTACTTTAAATGTAGTATGCTGACAAAACTTTACATGTAAGACAGTTTTCTGACTTTAAATGTAGGATGGTGACAAAACTTTACTTTACATGTTAGACAGTTTTCTGACTTTAAACGTAGGATGCTGACTAAACTAGCATAGCTTTAGTGTTTGTAAAACCTGTTGAATTTATGGTAATGTTATGGAATTGAATGGTAAGGTAATGTAATATATTGGCTCAGTTATGTTATAGGTTCCTCTGTTAGTTATAGTCCTCTGACGATGAAAGAGCTTTTGGCACTGCCATAGCATGACTAGCTTTGTTTATGAGTATCAGTAGCATCATGTGGATCTATAGCTGCTGCTGCTGCTGACAGATAGAAAGTTTTACGGCTGAGCGTTTTTCCAGTGTTGCTTGCTAGCATGGGATTCACATTATCATTTGTCAAGTTTTTTAGACATTGTGATGATAATGGTGTTGATGATGAGGGCAATGAATATGATGATGATTTCAGGGATTGTATTGCTGGCAATGAGGATGCTGATGATGAGGGTGCTGGTATATGATAGGGATGGTGGCTTAGCATCCCAATCGCACACCCAGCTCCCTCATTAATAAGGGTGATGTTGTTGTTGCTGCTGCTGCTGCTGCTGATGATGATGATGATGATGATGACGACGACGAATAAGAAGATGGTGATGAAATATAGCGGGGAATAGAAGAGTTTGTTACCTATTTGAATAAGTGTTTGGTATTTAGTTCAAAGCTAAATTCTACCATTTGAATTTAAGATACTGTTTTTGCAATCATTTGATTCTTTCAGAAGGTTGATTGAAACTTGTTTTGTGCATATGTCGTATTTGATTGAAATGCATTTACATACTGTCGTAAGAGCCTTTCAACAGATTTATTTTTGCAGCTATAAACCCTGGCGATTGGTTCAAGGGACCACCAGAGATAGACGCCACTGTCTACCAATGCGTTTGGGGGGTTGGAAGAACAATCTCCCACGGTTGCCAGAAGTGGGGTTTAACGTTCTGGATATAAACTGGGGTTGTTGTTGATTTCTGATAATATATTTAATCTATTTATCATGTGTGTTATCGAAAACACATGTTATCTCGGAATAAGGAACCCAAGGTTCAGAGTGGGATGGTTTGTTCTCCCATTCCAGGTGGGGGTTAGATGTCACTGCCCTTGGGTAATTTAGATATAGGGCCTATATGGTTGAAACACTTCAATGCAGCTATAGTACAAGACCCAGGTGCATGGCTCAACCACAGATTCCCATTGTTTTAAAAGACAATACAGTCTAGTAGAACATTTTTATTTCTAGTGCACCACTTACACACGTAGTGGCCAATACACAGAGATTTGAATCATAGCAACTGTGGGAAAATCCCACGACATTACCACTTGACCACATCAATTGGCGTTCAGATAATTGGAATCCTCTCGTTTTTGTGCGAAATTTCCCATTGCAGAGAGCCTCACCACTTGATTGTAAAATACCATTCTTACGGTAGAGGCCAGTATCAGGTTTTCAACTGTCACGGACATCCCTCGTAATAGGACACACTTTAGTCTTTTCGAAGCGTGAAGCGATTTGCAGCGTGTGTGTTTGTGCACGCACTGTCCATGCCTAATTCGCAGGAGACATAGCAAGGGGACTTGATAAGTTAAGCACCTGCTTGAAATTAAATGCTTGGCTCCCTGTCAGCGCAATAAGAAGACGATTACAAAATAGAGGACGGCCCTCTATTGGTAATGAAGTCAAGTGGATGTTGAGGGGAGGTCCGCATTCCGTGCTTATACGTCACGAGCGGAGAAACATCGAGGGCCGTTGAGACATCTAAATTTTAAATTCTTACTTACTGATTCTAATTTACTTCTTAAGACGTAATTGTTAGGTCTGATCAGGCGATTGTTTCGTTGTGAAGATTTGATTAACATTGTTTTCGTTGTTGGTGTGATTTTACATTTCAATTGCTGTGCATAATGGGTGAATAAATTATACAGACATGATGTGCACAATGAAGTTTAGTGTCTAGGCTCTAGTGTTTAATAGACACTGCGGCACTTGTAAAACTTGTGCACCAGGACAGTGCTCTGGCTCTCAGGCCTTTTCAGTTGCTCATCTGAGGATTTGGAATTTACTGTCAAGTTCTGTGTTATAGTCTAGTGGTTAAGCATGCTTGACTGTCAAACCAGAGATAAGGGGTTCAAACCCCCACCTGGGTAGAAAGATATAGACCTATTGAGGTTTCTGTTCCACTAGAGCCCCCTGGCAATCTCTCGACTATACAATGAGTACACTGACTGTACACTGTCATTGTGAAGATCACGCGGTGAGTGAGAGAATGGTCCACCCTCGTATGCTGAGGCTAAGAAAGTGATGTTGCTAAAACTTCTTACCTATATGTCTGCCTGTTGGCGTTAGCTTAAAGGATTGCTGTATGGTTTTGTTGTGCTATTGTTATTTGCGCTTATGTTGTACAATTTGTGTTATTGTTATATGTGCTTATGTTCTATGGTTTGTGTTATTGTTATTTGTGTTTATGTTGTATTGGTTTGTGTTATTGTTATCTGTGCTTATATTATATGGTTTGTGTTATTGTTAATTTTTCCTCTGTTGTATGGTTTTTGTTGTTGTTATTTGTGCTTGTGTTATATGGTTTGTGTTATTGTTATGTTATATGGGTTTCTTGTTCTAGTTGTTCTGTTGCATTCTACTGTTGTTGCTTTACAACTGGTTATGTTGTTCTTTTCTTCTATTTGTTGTTGATAAGGCTGTTATAACTCAGAGGCCTGCCCATCTATCTACTTTTGTTAATGTCATCTTCATTATATACTCCTCTATATTGCCATTCTAATCGCTACCGATTCTTAAGACGTCCATTGCCGTGCATATCACCAGCCCGGCCTGCAACTTAAACTTGCTTTTAATCTGGTATCAGTTTGATAACTAGGCTTTCCTTTTTAGCTGCACCTGGCCCCTCCCGTATCAAGACCCAAGTATTTCGTCAAGATAAGCAAACTCGAGCACTTAAGGTGGAAATCGTTTACATTATAAAACGCAAAGTCTCAACTGGGCGCGTTTTTGTTTGGCCACTGATAGAAGGCGTGTTTAACGCGTAACTGTTTAGCGTTTGACGCCAAACAGAGAAGGCAGAGGTTTTGTAACCTTTGGTCGGATAATGGTTGAAAGTTTTCTTCTCCGGTCCCTGTTTACATAATCCTTTCTCCTCTGCGTTTGGTTATTCCCGTCTGCGTGATAAGAAAGAGATTGTTCGTTTCACGTTGGGTAAGGGAAGGAAAGCGAACAATCCTGTTTAGGTTCCTCTGATTTCCAGGTTTTGATCTGTAGTGGATACAGTTCCAGGTAACTTTAAGCCACCAGGCGTGTGGAGCGAATGTTGTTAGACTGGGTGTCTGAACCCGATAGAACTGTTCTGCGCCGCCTAAGTTCCCCATTGGTCTGGTTGGCGTCATGCAACCTGTATTCTGATAGACTACAACTGATAAGCATATCTCGCCAGCAGAGATGGCAGAATTTATGGTTTCAGCGTAGGCTGCTTCTTTACGGCCTTTGATTTGGGTTCCGGTCCGTTAAACTTTGCCTCGGGAAGCTTTCATGTTACCTAATTATGAGAGTAGGTTCTGTTACATCTGTAATAGACTAGCTGTGATGATAGATATAATTACTTTTTTAATCTTATAATGGTTTGGTAACTCTTTTGTTCTTTGTGCGTATGGACAGTTATTGAAACCGCAGTTAATTAAGGGTCATGGCAACAAATCTTACCTGCTGTACCTTATGTTCTATGTTTTTTTTATGTGTAACTGAACACTTTTGTAGCGTCCTGTAGTAGCTCAATTAGTTGCTTCTGGCTAGCCTCAAACATCAATGATAGAGTTCGGTAAGAACAAAACAGTTCATCCATAGCAATATCAAATCAAATCAAATCATTTATTTCTGCAATCACAAGAACAAAGGAAAGGAAACAAAATTAATCAACAAGTACTGGCTACACGAGGCGGCCCAGAAGGGATCAAAGATCCCGCTAAACAGGGATGCTGAAGTAAAGAGAACATGATGTAAAGAAGGCAGCCAACCGATTCTTAATTAGAAGTAAATTCACAGCACCTGGTTCAAAGAAAAGAAAATGGAAAATAAGAAAGGAAACGAAGTAATGAAAAACGTGGTTCATCAGCCAACAACAGCAAACGAAATATATAAACATAATCATAATAACAATAAGACAATAAAAACCAAAGTAAGCCCAATTATTTTCACTGATCAATATGGAGCGCAGCTCTTTTTAAAGATAGATTAGGAGAGTGATGAATGACTTGGGGAATATTATTCCATACTAAGGTACCAGCAGATTTAATAAAGAATAGTTGAGTATTAGTGCGAGCAAAATTTCAATGATAGGAATCTAAGCTTCTCGTGTCATGAGAGTGAATATTAGAAGTGCGGAAAAAAATGTTTAAATGCCGACAGTAGTAAATCATGATCATAGCGGTACATAAATTCACCAATTTGAGCAATCCTTATCTGCTCCACCCTCAACAGTCCGAAATCAGAAAAAATGTGACCAGTATGTAATCTATATGGGGCCCTAGCCAGGCAGCAAACAACACGTTTTTGCAAAACAGTTAAACTGTAGAGCCTAGATTTATAGGTAGAGGCCCATACCATGTTGCAGTATGAAAGGTAGGGGTAAATGAGAGAATAATACAGTGTAACATGAACACGAGATGGTAGTAGGTAAGAAATGCGAGATAAAATTATAATATTCTTTGCAATTTTAGTAGAAATAATTTTTACATGTTCTGACCACATGAACTCTCAGAAATTTAGTAGAGCTAATAAATAATAATAGGAACTTGAATAAAAGCTGTCCTAATGTCATAGTTCTAAAAGAACATCCTCTGTCTCTCTGTCTCATCTTCCCACTGACAGTGTGCGGTCCGTGTGCTCTTTATAACTGAGCAGGTGGAGCAGAAATCTCAAACCAAATTTCTGCCTTGGCAGGGATTTGAACCTCCGACCTCTCAATTGACAGTCCAGCTTGCTAACCACTGGACTATCCAGCACTCACATTGGTCATAGAACTTGCTCATAATTGACAGTTGACACCACTGCAATGACTGACTCTGCGTCACTGGCATCACCAAATCTGTAATTTCCCACCAGCAGCCGGATTATGCAACTCAGAGGCTAAAGTTTGTACTTAGTCCACATGTACCAATGTACCTGTTACCAATGTATCTGTTGGCGCTTGACAGATTCAAAATGCCAGTCAGGCTTTTGGCGACCAAATGCTGTCTAAAAGCTCATGAAATCCAACTGCTTAAGAAGTAGCAACTCTGACAAACACACTTAAGCGCAGTAGATTACCATAATTTTAAAGAAAATTCAGCCAGATTTGGCAGATTTATTATTAGAACAGAAGAGGCCATGAGTCTTAGGGTGGCACATTCCAGAGGGGAACAAAACTTAAAAAATATAAGCTTGAACATTGAATTGAATTTAGAACTGCGAGTGAGACGACAATAAGTAAATATAATTATAATTATATGATATTAATGACCTATCTATTGTTTAAACATTTTAAATTGGTGTTATTCTTATTAGTGTCTTCTGAATTATCTGTTGTTTCTGAAACAAAATGAGAAAGTTAATAATTTGGAACATGATTCATATTAGGGGCGGCATAACACTTGGCCCAGGGGCAGCAGATTGTTAAAACTATCCCTGACCTAAGCACATGATGAAATAATTTATCAAATGAAGAAAATACATAAACGACCGTCATCTTGTCACCTATAGTGGACCCGCTGGACACCTGGGGAGTCTGTACCTCCTTGGTCTATCTTACCCTAACCCTCCTTACCCTACCTAAGCCCTCCTTGCCCTCCTAAATGCCTGCTTAAAACCTTAATCCTTCGAGCAACCCAGTGACTCTACTGTTGCTTGCTTTGGATGACATGTTAAGCTGAGCAAACGACTGAGTCTGTGAATGTTACTAAACAGTTCTGTCTGTTGTGATTGTGTGTTAATCCATCATTTGATCCCGTAACAGTTATAATACACAGAACACTTTGGGTCAAATTTCTGCATACAGTGTGTCTCTCTATATTATATATATAGCTTATCAGTTAGCATATGTAATGTCTCTGCATAGATGTTGTATATATAGGCCTGTGTGTACATGTATTTGTATATGCAAACCAGTACCTTCGATTATATGTGCATATATATGGCTGTGTATGTGTGTCTATAAAACTATACGTATATGATTTTAATAAAGATATCGATGATGAAAAAAATATATATATATATTTTATTTGCATACACATAAGTATAGTGGTTTGTATTGGGATTTGGATTTATCACTGGGCACACACACACACACACATGCACACACATACACTTACACACATACACATACATACATACATATGCACACACATACATAGACACACACACTTACACACGTACATACACATACATACACATGCACACCCATACACACATACATTATTATTTATTATTTCATTTATGATCTAACGTCATTATTACTGTTATATTTTTCTTTCCACTTTGTGTAAAATTGTATGTAAAGCGCTGTGCGTTTGCTAGCGTTTAATAAAGAATATACTTACTTACTTACTTACTTACTTACTTACTTACATGCACACATAGACACACTTATCTGTACACACACATACATACATACACACATACATATACACATAGACACACATAACTTATGTTACACTTAGGTTACACAGATACATAAACACGTACATACCCACATACATAAACTCATACATACACACATGCATACACATGCATACACACACACACACATAACTGGACCGTTTTCCTAGGTCTGTGTGTCCAGTGCTTGTACTGTGACTGTTTGATGTTGCCTTCATTAGCCTGGGTCTGTGTTGGTCTTGCACCTGAAGACGTTGGTGCCATAAAAGAGCCAATATACTGTGATCAGTTGACATGGAGCCAGTTTTCATGTCCAGTCTATTGACCAAGGCCACTGATTTCCCTCCAGATCCTCCTGTGTGCTTAGTCTATGTGCTTAGGTGGCAGAACCTGTTCTGTGTTTGCCTTTTGCTTTCCGATCAGACCAAGGTGAAGAGGTCAGAGGGCAAACGACCTTTTGTTAGACAGGTAGATTTCCGTCTGGAAGCTTTCCAGTCACTTAGGGAACAGGTGGAAAACCTTCCCATCACCACACCTGCCGACAAGGATTAACTTCTGTCATGATCAATTAGGCATTCTTAGCAGTAGTCAGTCTCTACTTTCAGCAGATACTAGTGTTGCTAGAATACAATACAATACGATTATATTTGATATTTCCTGTCTTGCAAAGTTCAGAAGTGCATGCACAATGATATGACAGAACATTGATGGAGCAGAGCAACTGCGCCTCAAGGACTTGCTCAAGGTGTCGACACAGAAATTGCCTGAGTGGAGACTCGAAAATGTGCTCTCCGTGTTACAGGCTGAGCACGACATCCATTTGGCTACCAGAAAACGGCTGGTGTCAAAGCTCATTCAGTGTTGCCTATTGCCAGGCCACACTAATATCTGGGTATCGGCAACACTGAATTAGCTTTGTTACCAGTCTGTGAGCACTCTGGCGTCAAATATTGTCTCGTGGTACCAGACAAAGAGTTTATATATTGTTACAAGTAGTCTAGACATATGAACAAATATCAACCATGTTATTTTAATGCACCATTTTAAAGCAAACACCAACAGAGATCCGACTCGTGAGCGACAAAACTCTCAAAGAGGAAACGCTTAACCGTCACTTGTTCCAAACTAACAGCAAGTCATTCTCAAACGGAGAGAAAACTTTGACTAAGTCAAGAGACTGACAAAAGAAAACGAATTGGAGGATCAAATTACAAAAACCCAGTAGGCTACAACTGTAAATGAAGTGCAGAGCCTTTGCATGTATGTATGCATGTATGTATGTATGTATGTATGTATGTATGTATGTATGTATGTATGTATGTATGTATGTATGTATGTATGTATGTATGCATATGCATGCATGTATGTATGTATGCATGCATGTATGTATGTATGCATGTATGTATGTATGTATGTATGCATGCATGTATGTATGTATGCATGTATGTATGTATGTATGTATGTATGTATGTATGTATGTACATGTGTGTGTATATATGTGTGAAAATACATTAGTATAGTAATCATGATCTCAAAATTTCTACAGTGCCCAAAAACACGAAGTCCTGGGAACCAGTTTACTCACAGGTGCTTAGTCCTAACATAATCGATAGGCAGAGGGTGAAATCGGTTCCAGGTCAAGATCCAAAGGTGTGCGTTTAAGTACCTCGCCAAAGTGCTGTTTTATATAAGATTTACATTTTTCACCAAAAGTCCTACAACTTATACACATCACTGCACCCAGTTCAATATTTTATATATATATATATATATATATATATATATATATATATATATATATATATATATATATATATATACACACACACACACACACGCACGGTTCTGAGAAATCCTGGCCACGTCCTCCACGATCTACCTCCCTTAAAAAACCATTGGCATATTCTCTCCAGCCCCGTTCTCATGACCGAGTTTTACCAATAGCTGTTAATAACTATATGTAGAATGCTATATTCATATTGACTTGATAACAGTTGTTTATATGTTTGTATGTTGTTTGTACACTGGAGTGCGTCTTGCAGCCGGTAAAAATAAAGAATATACTTACTTACTTACTTACACCATAGTTGTTAAAAATGTTAGAAACTAAATAAAAAACGGAAAAAACGTCGTTTTTCCAAAAAATAAAAAACGAAAAAAACGTAAATAACCGAAAAACGAAAATAATTTGACTTTGTACTGCAATTTAAAATTAAAAACCTTGTTTACAGAATTTAATCACCAAATAACAACTTTATTAGTAAACACTAAGTAACATTATTCCACAACAATTATTTTATTTCTTATAAATTTGGTTTAATAAGAAATTGAGAAATTAAAGATATTGAAATCTTTTCAAATTTAAATTGAACTTGAAGTGAGCTTGTGATGTAGTAGTAGCAGCATGCTTAGGAGCTTTATCTAAGGCTTCTCGTTTTCTTTTCATTGTATCTTGTTTCATCCTTTCAGTATTCTCTTCTCTGATCATTTGGGCACTTTTTCACATGATCTAATATTGTAATCGTCTCCCACAAGATGATCCCTAATACGGATCGTACCACCCAAATAAACTTTCTCACAGCAAATGCATTTCAATTTAGCCAATGCTGAGTGTTTGTTTTTCTCATTTATCAAAGTAACATGAATCCATTCCACACCCTTTTCTTTTGGCATTTTGGATAACTTGGAAATAACTTTTTTAAATTGTATTTCTTCTACTGTGCTAGTTAATAAAGTATTTATTTATCAAATGATGATGTTAATAGTGACGTAAATTAGCTGAATCCTTGAAAGTACGGAGACAACGTAAGGGACATCAGACAAAAAAAATTAAACAGAAAATGAAAAAAATTAACAGAGAGTAAATAAATAAATAAAGTTGCATACAAAAAAATCAGACAAAAATGAAATCATACAAAAAATTAAAGACAGAAACAAATGAGAAGAAAAATAGAAAAAGAAAAAAACGAGATTTTTGTAAAAAATAAAAAACGAAAAAAAACGGTATTAACAAGTATGATACACACACACACACACACACACACACACACACACACACACACACACACACACACACACACACACACACACACACACACACACACATATATATACCGGTACATATACACATACTTTAGGCACCACAGAGTTGGTATAGGACAAAGAGAGATAATTAAATACAGACCGATGCAAAACTGACAAAACATAATATGACAAATGTATTTAACCCAGGTAGACATAGCAATATCACAATGACAGAGTAATAGAAAATTCAGCATGTTATCTTACAAGCACTTCAGCCAATGTTTCTTTCCATCTCACCAACTCAGACTCTGTTTTCATGGCAAATGACTTCTTTCTTTGAGTCTCCTTTAGGTTTAGGACTAAATAAATTTTCAGTCAATTACAGTCCACTGTAATGAAGTTTAAAAATTAAATGAGTTTTCAATTAAAATTCATTTTATTTTGTAATGGATATCTGAAGTGTTTACTCAGGAGCACAGATGTTGTGAGTCAAACTATACCTATGAGAAAGAGGTGAGTTCAAAGTAAGAGAAATCGTCCATGGTGGCTCTGCTAATTCCCGGGATGGTACAGAATTTCAACAGGCAGTATTTTCTGCATTAGGGCAAAAGTAAATTTATCTTTGAAAGCTAACACTGTGTCCTTTAGATCGGGTTCAGTGCTAGGGTAAGGTCCCATGGATGGATAGGGAAGAACAGGTGCTTGTGCAGTGCTACCCTTTTTACCCTTCTTCTTCCCACATAACTAGACTCCTAGTTAGTTTCCAGTGTTCAACTACACTTTATGGCTGCCAGGGCCGTTGACGTCGAACATACCTTACCCACAAATTGTGACAACTATTACTAGACTCCTACCTTACCCAGTTTTTTATATATCCCATTGATAGTATGCCTATGTAAATTTATATATCTCATTTAAGAAACTCCCAATGGGCTGATATTCTAGCTGTTGATCTGAATACAGCTTGGTTTGTGGTTCATGTCTTGTGCATTAGACATGGGTGCCGTAGTAGTTGCTAATTAGTAATAATAATAATATATTGCTATTATTATGTGATGCATTTAGTAACCTTCAATTAACCAACAGGGTGTCTAAAATTATTGGTGAGGGTTGATAGTACTGGCCTTTGGTTGGCACAATCCAATTTCTAAACAGGTTGTCCTTTGGAATGTTTTACTCCTCACTGTAAACTGAGCTTTTCCAACTTCTTTCTCCCTCACCCAACTGTAAATACCTGACAGAACCATTCTCTATGCTGATCTGATACTGTAACTGAACCAACTCTGCTCAAGCTGACTGTTTTGGTTGGACACGGTTGACTGATGATTATTTGTATCGTTCATTTATTTAGCACCATTAGCTGATGATATGCCTCAATCGATGGCAGTGAAAGTGGTGCATTACAGGATGAGTTTGCATCCAGTTGGCTTCTGTTTCACAAATTTTAACCATAGACTTTAAAATTTCTGTAGTTCTGCCTAAAAACGAAACACAGGGTAGCAGCTTATTCGCCAGCACTGCGTCAAGTCAGAGGGTTGTTGAGAGGTAGGCGACTGTATGAAGAACAAGATCTGGTTGCCTGGAGACCAGAGAGTGAAAGAAGTAGAGGAGATTAAAATTGGTGGATGTCATAAACTGGTTTCCTGAATACAAGTTCTGTGTTGTGCTGAGAAACATTGAGCTTGTGTATGTCACTGTAATTAATGTGAAAAAGAACAGGAAGAGTCTTTAAGCCAATCCCAGTAGGCGACCCTAGTTACAAGATGTTATCGGCTTCAATTTCGTAGCCTGGATATATTTAGCCTCTTGTCTGTGGAATTTATATGTGTTAAGTTTGTTGGGGGACATATATACATGTAAGTAAGTAAGTAAGTATATTCTTTATTGAACCACCTGCATGTGCACTGTGGTTAACAAACATGTTATGCAGTTAGAGGCATGAAACAGACTAGGGGTTACTGTGTCTGTGCAGTTCCTTTGGCATCCAATTTTCTGTCAACTTGTATAGTTGTTGTACTGACTTTATGGTCCAGTTTGTGGGTGACACAGATGTTTGAATATCTGTTTGTACAGGTGGGATTTGAAACCCTGACATTATGTGTTGACAGTTCTGCACACTAACCAGTAGACTATAATGTAAACCTAAAAGCGTATCATAGATGACACTCCCAGAAGTAGGGCAACAATTGTTATAGTCAACAATGAAGTTCTAAGATGAAGGGATACATCGTAAAGTTCTTTTCTTTGTCGTCTTTGATTACATATGTAATAGCGCTATATAAACGCGTAGTTGTAATGCATGAAGTCATATTTCCCCAGGTTGTGGCTAGTTGTTAAGTTTGAGAGTTCGAGTGTTCTGCATCTTCGATTGTCAGCCAGGGCAGGAAGAGGGGTGTTGATCTGAACAAGGCCCTGGGGTCCCCAACAGATTCCATGATTGACTGACCAGATCCGATGGCTGAAAACGAGACGAGTGACTGAAAGAGTGACTGAAAGCCAGCACCCAGAGCCCTGGGCACCACGGCGGCGGCCTCGGCCTCAAGTGGAGGAAGCAGATGGAGGGATTGGAGGCTGAGAATCTGCTCAAGAGATTCTGCATGCGATGGATGTCAGAGGTGAACAGGCAATAAACGCCCAGATGACACAGACGATGATGTTGATGGCAGAACCAGAATTCCAGAGGACAAGGAGGAGGACGAGGAGGAGGACAAAGACGAGGAGGACAAAGACGAGGAGGAGGGGAAGGACAAAGAGGAGGACGAGGAGGAGGAGGAGGACAAAGAAGAGGAGGAGAAGGACAAAGAGGACGACGATGAGGACGACGACGACGAGGATGAGGAGGAGGACGACGAGGATGAGGAGGAGGACTACGAGGATGAGGAGGAGGACTACGAGGATGAGGAGAAAGACGAGGAGAAGGAGGAGGATGACAGGAGGAGGACCAGGAGGATGAGGATGAGAAGGAGGAGTTTCTGTCAAGTGGTGATACTCCAGGACAGATTGTTGTGGATGAGCTTAAGAATTGGAGAAGGGTGCCTGACGATGATGCACGATCATGGAAAAACTACAAGTTTTTATGTGCAGCTGACAGTGTGTGTGCTTGTGTCTGTCTTGCTGTGTATGTGTCTATGTGTGTCTACATGTGCTTCTGGCTCTGTGTTTGTGTGTTTGCTTTCTTGTAATGTAACCAACAGTTACATAGTAACTGTTAACTAATGTAATGTGGTAAATGAAGACATTGTGGGTGGTCTTCTGTAGAAGGCAATTGAAATTCACCGCTTTTCTGCATTTGAATTATATTACAACATGTTAGCAAATTGATAATGGATTTTACCTGTGAGTTAAGGATTCCGATATTGGGTTTACAACAATTATCTAGGAGGTAAGGCAAGGTGGGTAATTAATTAATGACTTACCATACCTCACCTTGTGGATAACTGTTATTAAGAAATGTTCAGTCGATTGATTTCAGATGATGGTGAATGAATTCTTTCGTCTTCTGTTGCAGGCAAAATCACGAGAAGACTTGGCGAATTTCTGCCAGAGTGGAAATGAGATGGCCATTTTCAACTGTCTTGACAAGCATGAAGGTTTGTAGGCTCTTATGTTACATTTCTCTGCGAATTTCACTACAGTTGTTAACAATGTGAAGTTAAGGTTAGGTAAGATAAGGTAAGGTTAGGCAAGATAAAGTTAGGTTAGGTAAGGTAAGTTTAGGAAAGGTAAGGTCTGGCTGATTAAGGTAGTTTGACACAAATTTACCAGATCTTCAGGTGATGTTGCCTGCAACAAATGAAGAATTAGTCTTGATGGACTGGAGGTTAGCCTACTAGGCTGTCAAGCAAAATAGTTAGAATACTGGGCTGTCAATCAAAATAGAGTACTGGACTGTCAATCAAAATAGCTATGTACTGGGCTGTCGGATCAAAATGTTTTTGGCACTGGGCTGTCAATCAATATGAGGTACTGAGCTGTCAATCAAAATAGGGTACTGGGCTGTCAATCGAAATAGTTAGAGTGCTAGACTGTCAATCAAATAGTTAGGGTACTTGACTGTCAATCAAAATAGTTAGGGTACTGGGTTGTCAAGCAAAATAGTTAGGGTACTGAGTTGTCAAGCAAAATAATTAGAGTACTGGGTTGTCAATCAAAAGGTTGGGCTTCATATCCCAGCCAGAGCAGGTATTTGTTTCAAGATTCTTACTCTTCTAGTTCAACAAGTATCTGACTTCATGACAGTTGGTGTTGTAGTGTATAATTCCTTTCTTCTTTTGAGGAAGGGGAATGAAGGAATAATTTCAATCAGGTGCTGTACTTATCTTGTTCTTGCTAGGTCTTCAGCGCATGCACATTCACAGGCTGATTACCTTACCTAAGGTATGGTAAGGTAAGGTGAGTTAAGAGAAGAAAAAGGGCAGTCCGTTATGCCAGTAAGGCAGCCATGGGCATGAAGTACTAGCAACTTTGTCCTTGGCCTCAACATGTCACCCTTGTCACCTGACCTTCCCAGTGACAATGTACAATCAGTGTACTCATTATAGCTTAGTTCACTAAGGGGCATTGTGAAACTAATTTCTGCTTTGATAGGGATTTGAAGCCCAAGCTTTTGCTTGACAACCCCGCTACCTAACCATTTTGATTGACAGCCCTGCTACCTAACCATTTTGATTGACAGCCCTGTAGGCTAACCACTAGTTCACCAAGACTATTGCACATGGTAAAATAATTGGGCATTTTAAGACATGCCTATGTTAACCGGGAGTTGAGTGAAGTCACTGTCCTTGGGATCGGTGGAATGTTTTTGGGTGAGAAGACAGACACTGGATAGCACCAAAGTCTGGAGAAACGTGAAAAATACAACGTAAATTGCAACATAACTCAGTAAAAATGTGGACAGACATTGCTCGAAGATTGAGTTTTTATTGAAGGTGCTTTATTTCATCAGACCAAAGCATATCTATTTTTACTTTGATTCTTTCTTTCGTTCGTTTGTTCGTTCATTTGTTCATTCATTCTTTCATTCGTTTGTTTATTCATTAATTCAGACAGAGACAGTTTCTTGGAGTATCTAGAATTCTTTCTTTCTTGCATTCTTTCGTTCCTTTATTTGTTCATTCATTCATTCATTCATTCTTGCGTTTGTTTATTCAGTAATTCAGAGTATCTAGAATTCTCTGTTTCTAAGCTTATGTGTGACGGATAACATTTACTCTGATCCCTGTCTATGCCTTGTTTGTCTGCCTTTGTGAAATTGTCTCTCAGCGTGTCTGTCCGCCTCTCTGTCCATCTGGCTGTATCGGTCTTTCTTTCTCTCTCTTCTTCTTTGTATATGTAAGTTTGTTTGCCTGCCTGCACGTCTGCCTTTCCTCGATTTCCTGTGTTTAATTTTTCTGAGGGTGGTTGTTTGTGATTTAGATCGGACGGTTGGGCTATTGATTAAAGTTGGTCATCGATCTCATCGCCGTCTTAGATTTCGATAAATCAGATTGCTTTTCTGGGTCTTCCGTTTAGGCTCTTCCCTTATTTGGGATTTGTTTTATCCCTTGCCCTGATGCTAGGTTCAGTTTCTGGCTCAAGGACAAAGTGGTTAATAGTTACAGAAAATCGGATTTACATTACTTGAAAAGTAGCCATATCTAGGATTTCAGATTTTATTACAATTTGGCTTGGTGGCATAGTATATTTACAGCATATATGTGACCCGCCATTACAAAATGAGTCGGAAGTCGCATACAGCAAAACGCTGCAAATCGCTTCTGAAGGTGTTTTGCATTCAAATTATTGATTTTGTGATATTTACATTTTCGGAATCTACATTAAATAATAAACTAAAAAACTATTAAAACTTTATTTATTTTGTTGTTTTTAATGTGTTATTTATATAAAATAAGTGACCTATAAGATAAAAAAAAAATTTTGTACGAATTTCACGTTTTTAGACGGTGGCCACCTGGCGAATAAAATCATGGTTGTAATATATCATTGGAAAGCTTAGACTTCGCTCTATGACATGAAAAAATTATTTTTTCGACCTGACCTTTAATTAACCAATAAGGTGCTTTTCTCGTAAGCCCTAAACTGGATCTGGGCAAACAAATATAAATAGAAAATCTTGATTTCCCGACATTTGTATTGCACAGGATGAAAGCTTAAAAATTTAATAACTCAACAAGCACTTGGTCGATTTTGATAAATAATAGCTCATTTTGAAGGTAATTTAACATAGAATAATGTGGAATATATAACTCAAAATAGTCAATAAGTGCTTAGAGACTCATTTTGTAATGGCTGGTCACATATGTGTAAAAAGGGATAATGCTGGAAAGGGCAATATTTAGCCTACACTGCAGTTCTTATATGGTGCGTTAACCAATTGATACATTATGTTATGTTAATAGCTTTGGGGACAAAGCACCACTTTGTGCTGAGCACTATGGCTCACGAAGAGGGAATGTTTAAACGAGTCCACACTATATTTATTGTGAATACTCGAGTGCGATCTGTCACAAGAAAGACTGTTTTAATGCCTGTAAAAGCAGAGTCCTGTTGCCTGATGAGGTTTTTCTTGAACTGTAGAGGGACAGAGATGCTGCCAGTCAGCAAGGTCTTCAAGGTGTCGCGCTGTTTGCAAAAGCATCTTCATCCAGGACTATTTGCCAACACAGTCGCAGCTTAACAGCGCTAATACCCACTGTGACCCACAGGTGGCAGCATGTATGCAGAATCACACAAAGGCAACACCCTCGAGAAAGCCGACAGACAGTAAGCCATCACATCTGTGTACATATGTCTTGTATCTATATATGTATCTGACTATTCTTTTTATATAGCTCCTTGTGGAAACATAATAAGATTCAATGTATCATATGTATGTAAGTATGTATGTATGCCAGCATGAATGTGTGTATGTGTCTGGTCTTTCAAAAATACTGTGAATATGGTTTCATGAGTGACCTCCAGAAGTACACCCTAACATAAGCAGAGAGCACAAGAAAGGAAAACGAAGGTCTTCCTAAATTCGTTGAATAAATGAGATGTTCCAGGGGTGGATGTGTGTTCTATGTTGGGTGAAAACTGGCACAAACAGCTCCGTGATTAGGCCTTGATTGGTGATTGATCTATTGATTTGTTGATTGCTGTAGTTCCAGTGGTCTTTTTCTTAGGTCTGCCGTGTTGCAATCACAGTGAGTCGAGCGCATGTCGTGAGGCTTGTCATAACGCTCTCAGTGTCCTAACGGCCGAAGAGGCCATCGTTGATGAGGTCAGCAAATACTGTGGCCTGCCAAATCCTACGGTAAGTTATGCTTTCCTCCCAGTTTCCATTTCCTTGGGTATTAGATGGGATAACCCATATGGACTCTATACCAGTCCCATCTGGAATGGACTCTATAATTGTAGGCATGCTGGCTGGGTCTAAGGGGTCTTACTACTCCTGTCCCTATTGCTGTTATTTCTCCATTTTCTTATCCTTATTCCACTTTTCCTGCTTCTCTTAATTTTCCCTGTCAGATCCTAATCAATCATGTCCTACTCGTTGGCAGATTGTTTTTCTTCTGCTTTCCTATTTTCCACCTCTTCCTTCTTTACCTTTTCTTCGCTACTAGTGTTCTGTTTAAAAATTACTTATAAAATTGTTATAATTCAATTTTTTAAGTTGTGGTTCTCATTGTGACTCTGGTTCTGGCTCTTCCAGTGGCTTTTCTAGTGGCTGCTGGTAGCGAGTACGAACAATCGAAGATCTCTACAAATGCAGTTCAGTTATGGCAGTTTTATATCTTGCTCAATAATTCTGAGGTTCTGCAGTACAACTGCATTTTATAGTTGTTCGTTGTGTGAACATTATCTATCGGATTTGATATTTCACTAAGTACAAGAGTAAATATGTCCTGTAATTATTTCAAAGGATAGGTGTTCCAGTACCATTCTGTAATCATTAAGAAACTCAGTACTACTCAATAGTGTCCTAGGAAAGATTTAGTTTTGTCTTTTGAAGATTCTGTTTTGACCTGACACAGTTTTGTGCCCTTGCAACCTGATCCTTATTGTAACTGTGCTTCATGATGATCTTTGCAGAAGAAGCTCTGGCAGTGTTTCCTGCGCAGGTCAACCAACAGTATACGCCAATTGTACAACCACGGAGGATCCATCGAAGTGACTGGGATAGATGGCGCCAAGCTACAGTGCTGTGCCAAAGCCACAACATTACTGTGTCGAGAACTCTGCACCAAAGTAAGATATCTGTCCATATGCCTTCATCATTCATCCATATGTCCGTATGCCTTCATCATTCATTCTTATGTTGATATGCCTTTATCATTCTGCTATCCATGAACTTACTTGCTTACTCAGCTTAACCTGGTTTTCAGCCTCAATAGTCTCTTGGATTTTAACTTCTCTAACAGTTTATAATTGTAGAGTTCTTTTACATAAAAATAAAAAAACATGCTATGTCCCCAATGACAGCATGTTAATGGGTCAGTCTGTTTGACTGACTTTAGGCACTTCTACAAATGACATCATGCACACTTTCCACCTTAGCATCACACTGACTTCCAGACTTCAACGTGGCGCTAACACTAACCCAACAACTTCAGTCTTGCAATGTTGATTTAAATAAGATGCTTATTTCATGGGTGTGAGAAATTTTTGGGCTTTACATGACATTACAATTTATTTCTTCCGAATTATTCATGACTGAACAATTGTATTTGTGTGGATCTGCATTTTGACTTGAAATTGTTAGTTTTTAGAACGTTGGTGATTATTATACAGTTTCTTAGTGAATGATTGACTTTGAACTTTTACTTTAAAATTCAGTGTCTAAAGAAAATTTGTTTATGTTTTTTCAGACATATAGCAGAGGATGGACTGAGACAGTGAATGAGTTTCACAACCATTGTGCATATCATCCTCAAGAGAGGGATTTGAATCTGTGCCTAGAAGATGGTATGAACAAACAAGTGTCTCATTATTGTCAAAGAGATACAGTGCGGACCCATTAACATGCTGTCATTGGGGACAACTCATTTGACACAATGTGTTAACCGGACCTTGAGTAAAATGGACCAATGCAGAAATAACCTATTGCGTAACTAAATCCGTATGTCCATCCATCCAGCTGTCCATCCAACTGTCAGTCAATCCTTTTCCATCAATCCGTCCATCCGACAGTCAGCTTGACCATCCTCTGACTGTCTGTCCATCCATCCGACCAACCATCCGACCAACCATCTGTCTGTCCATCTTACCGACAGTTCAACCATCCCTCAATTGTCTGTCCATCCATCCGACCAACTGTCCGTCCATCCATCTGACCGTCAGTGCTTTCATCGACGGACTCTCTATCTGTCCAATGGATCGACTGACCGTTAGTCCATCCAGCCAACTGTCGGTCCTTTTGTTTGAACATTCATCCGGCCATCCGTCCGACCATCCGGCCGACCATCTCTCCATCCGACCATCTGTCTGTACATCCGGCTGTAAAAGCCAAAATTTAGCGCTATGCTGCAGCTCTTGTATGGTGCGTTAACTTTGTTAAGTTTATAGCTTTGGCTGACATAAGCCCACAGCGTGTTAAGCAGTACAGTGCATTGTCCGGGTGCATGTTAACGAGTCCACACTGTATTGGATCTTTTTTGTTTGGTGATATTTTGTCCATATATGAACAAATCGATTGCTACAGTGAGTTTTGTTACCATGCAATAAATGAAAACTTGTACGTTTTGCATGCCTCAAAAGTAGAGTTGTTAGAAAAAGTGTTATATCAATACAGCAAAAAGTTTTCCATGTCATGAAAAGTTTCACATATTACTTATGACTTCATCAATTAAGCAGTTTCATGATCGCTAACGTTACAGTTAGTATTTACTGGCTACCTGTAATAAAACTAATATGAGCTATTATGGTTATTTGTTTTAAAATATGGTAGATATAACCAGTCTTAATTGTTCGGTATTTATTGCATACCTACTATCTATAAATATCCACTTGGATATTTACATTGATTATGTTATGTTAATCACATTCTGTTACATGTCAGTAGAGAGATAAGGTACCTCAGTGAAAGAAACAAATATTTATTGGTCCAAATTTTTGATTGGCAACTGATTTGCTGAGTTGACAAGGGTAGTTTTTTATATCTTTTTCTGTTTTTTTTGTATTTGATGAAAAAGCTTCATAACATCTTTGTCATCATGTTCTTTCAGTTGAGGAACGCTGCCAGTTGGGTTGCAGTGGGTTGACCTTCTGCACTAATTTTAACCATCGACCTACCGAGCTGTTCCGCAGCTGTAACCTTCAGGCTGACCAGGAAGCAAGGAGTGCCATAAACCTGTGGAAGAGAGGAATGATTTCCATGCCTGCACCAATCAGCCACGACATTCCTGTTAAGAGTGAGATGATTTTCCAAACTACTTTCATTGATCTTGTTAATTACATTACTCGTTATTCTGCAGAAGTAAAACTGATTCATAGTCTAATATTTCTATATTTACATCGCAGTACACTGCAACCTTCTTATAGCACTGTCTTTGTGCATTTCAAGGAAAACCTTACCACAGGGTTGTGCCGTAAGTGAGGTCATTTGCTAAAGGTCCACTAACTTTGGAATCCATGTTCTGACTGCTTTGTCAGAATCTGTGTTATGTCAAGTATTTTATAAGGAGGGTCTATCGGTCTAGTATATGTCTAATTTTTTCTATGCTATTAGAAGACGCATTTTGCTGTCCTGTAATACTACAACTGTTGTCCATGCTTACGATTCTCTTCAGTTGCCTGATCACCCTGTTTTCTTTCAATGACAGCAGTAGAATATGACTTCAGTATAATGCAGCCTTCCCAGCAAGGGGTATTTCATGTGGGTTCCTCTGTATATGAAAGTTCCAGTGTAACCACCAGATAACTATGCACTTCTAATCTCATCTATTAACCTTTATGGTGCCATTACTCTAATGCATAAGAAACTATGTAGTGCTATAAGGAAGGTCTGGTATACATCTCATTTTTTCATTTCACTTCCCAGTATTTAATCATACCACTTAACACTTTAAGATAAGTGCATACTAAAAATGTTTGGAAAGCTAATCCTTCTCGATGGTAAAGGGTTAAAGGTTATTTTATATGAATGGTGTACTTAATAAACAGCATTATTTCATGTAAATGATATTTTGGATTATTGCAGATATAACAATATGTCAGCCGAGAAAATGGCAAGCAATTGCCTGCACTCTGCAGATCAAACCATGTCACAGCAAACGTCTAGCCAACTGGATTTGCAAGTTAGTTACATATTTTCAGATTATAAATATTTATTTATTACAATTAGGAATTAGGCTTGAATTGTTTCAAATGCTTGTGGAGGAGAAGCAAAGCAAGGCAAAGAGAGATTTTGTCAAAGATCTTCTTACTCGTGATAGAAGTCTGAATTTATTGTTTAACTGGTACAATATCGCTAATCATTTATGTAGCTGCTTTAAGAGTCTTCCAAAAGCAACAGTCAGGAAGATTTATCGATGTATGTGCGGATTTTGGTTGAAAGAACATTTATACATACGCATTTTTACCTAAATGTTTTTCTCTATTTCCTGAACTACTGATAAAGTAAGTTATTTAGGATGTTTTCCGGTCTGTGGACCAGTCTCACAGTTTACATATTTTTAAATGCAGAGTTGCGAATTTGTTACACCACAGGGTATTTTAACCTAAATATCCACATGTCTGTTAATGTTGACTAACTTAGGCTGAACACTTCAAGAAATTCCTTGAGGTCTTAGCAGTATTAAAGGGGCTAAATAAACTGTTACATTCCATTTTTATTACCAAGTGTTCAGTGGTCGTGAATATGCTTAGTCCTGTTACTGCTTTATCTGTATTTTCAGACTCTTTATAATACTGTTTATTATGCATCTTTCTCATTTTATTACGATTATTTGAACCTGAAGTTTTAGTACCTTTCAGTTCATTTCTTTTTAGCAATAAATTCGGTTTTTTGTTTTAAAAGCAGCTGTTATCAATTCATAAACATTTCTTGCCGTAAGTATTCTCGCAGAATCAGTGTTGTATTACCAATGGTATAATCTGTAACCTTAAAAATATACAAAGTCTTATCCCTGACTAAGTTTGAAAAGTTACGGCCTATGTAAAAGTACAGTAGGGTCTGTTTATCTTACGTCAGAAGTTATTTTGCCAGTTTAATGTATTCCCCACTTTGCACAGGATCCTGACCATTTGTTTCCTAAAAGTTTATAGCAGCCATGGAAACAGTGTGTGTCGTTGACATCCGAATGTTTTGCAGTTGGAGTGTAGTTTCTGGATAGGGTGTTTGACCTCAAAATGGTGTTGCCAATGAGAACATAATCTGGTTGACAACAAGTGGTGTTGCCAGAGGGAATTAGTAGAACATAGTATCTGGAACGTGGTGTCTAGATAATGGGTTGATGTATGAATGATGTGGTCATTGGTAACATGTATAGAACATAATACAGAACATAGACTTCCATGTGGTGCTGTCAGTGGAAATGGAACACCTTGATTAGATACGGACTTCAAAAGCAGTTGTAATCTGACGATTGGTGTTGGTCAATTCCAATTACACCAGTAACAGTGTGATTGTTTTTCTTATTTGTTTGTGTTTTCGAAAGTATCTTTGATTGTTTGCGACTGTTTAGGTCGGATTGTATTGACGTATTGTCTGAGTGCCTTGACACGACTCGAGTCAAAGTCGGAGTGACTCCACACGTCATCTGTAACATGTTGTCATCACCTGATGAGACTGCCCCATGCATATCACTTGCACCTTATCTAGGTGAGCAATTTCCTTGCACCTTATTTAGGTGAGCAATTTACTTGCACCGTATCTAGGTGAGCAATTTACTTGCACCTTATCTAGGTGAGCAATTTACTTGCACCTTATTTAGGTGAGCAATTTACTTGCACCTTATCTAGGTGAGCAATATACTTGCACCTTATTTAGGTGAGCAACTTCCTTGCACCTATGTAGGTAAATGATTAGCAGAGGAAAGATCCTTATTCCGTGCCTAGTTAAGCAAGTAATAATGAGTAATAGCTGTGTTATCCTACATCTTCCTAATAATTAAATTGGAAGTCACACACACCAGCTACATCACACACCACACACCAGCTACATCTTATCTAAGTGCTCAGTTAATAACGGCAACACACATGAACTTTAACGGAATATCCAGTGAATTAGTTACTGTGACTTTGGCACTGCATTTGATTCAGTTTTCCTAATACATTACTTAAATTAACCAGAAATGTGGTTGATCTTTCAGCTAGGAACTTGTGTAAACGTAATTACAACTGTTTTAAATGATTTTTCCAGTTGCTGATTACAAATAAAGCTCCGTCATTGTTTTTGGTTTGTTTTTTAAGTCGAAAGTCATCACCAGGTGGACCACCGAGAGGTCACGACCCCTTGTAATCCAAATCCGTGCAATATGTCGCAAATCTGTGAAGTGTCTCGAAGGAAGTGTTCAGCAGTGCATAGTTGTCCCCAGTTCATCTGCAAACCAGGTACACTGGATGATTCAAACCTTCCATAACATTTTCAGAACGACAAGAATTCAGAATTACATGTACTTCTTATCAGTGATTTGGTTTGATGAATAATATCTGGATTGTTTTCTTTATTTGCATAAAATCTTAATAGTTTTGTTTTGGTGAAATAAGTTGAAGGTTGTATTACGTTTGAGTTGAAGAATAATTTGATAACAGAGGATTGAAGTTCACACTAAGATTTACCTTTCAAATAAATATTTATGCAAACATTTAGAGTAATCGTGTTGGTCATCTCTTAGGGACCTATGGGGGTGGGGACCTAAGCCCCAGACAACCCATTGTCCACGGGCGTGATGAGATTATGTTACGGCTTTCAAATTTGAACTCTGATGCTTTTGGACAAGAATGGTCATTTCATTTGTTATACCGGGGGTCAAACCCAGGGCAAAGAGGTCGAAGACAGTGTTTAGCTATCTGCCCTCATACCACCCTAATTATGAACTAATGTTGTCATAAAAAATATGAACAACTTAACTATTAGCACTACATTTCTATCATAAAGTGACAATAAGTTATTTAAATTATATTTAAAAACCACAGCTGCACATTAAGTGATATTTAAACATTTTCAGCATTCCAGGTAAATCACAAATTAACTTAAACTTTTCATGTGAAATTTGATCGTGTGTATTGTGTTCTTCACATTCTTGACCTGAATTGGCAACAGTAAAACTTGCTTCATGCAGTGAGATTTGTCTATAAAACATACAATTTTTAGAGAGCAGCAGGTGCATTATTTTATTGCAGCATAGAGAATGAGAGAAAGGTGAGGGAGAGGGAAAGAGAGAGAGGGAGAGGGAGAGGAGACAGAGAGAGATTAAAGTCAAAGTAGGGAGGAAGCAGGGTAAGATTAAAAACCCCAGACAGGTGAACCTGATATTCTTGAAATATGTGAATGTGATATAAGAACTGTCTTTTATTAATCACTTCAGCCAGCTTTGGAAGCCGTATCATGTTTAGAGTTACACCCTTTTGTGGGGAGATGACCGATGGTCCATATAATTAATGTCTGAAATAGATGAACCCCATATACGCAGTAGAAGCTGGTGACTGATTTTAGTTGTATTTGAAATATAATTCAGAGTCTGCTTGATCTTGATTTGCTAAATTTTCATATTGCTTTTTAATCAAAGCCTTTGTGTGGGTCGTGAGTTCAGGGTTAGCAGGAATGGGTAACAAATTGGAATGGGTAGAAATTGTCTGGTGGAAGAAGAGGTGGTGAGGAGAAGAGTGTTGATGTCAACAAAAATTATGATGATTTCGTAATTTTTTTTTTAAAGTTTGTAAGATGAATAAGATTTACACCAGTGAACTTAACTATGAAATCTTTAAGAGTTGTAGCGCTTTGATGAAGTACTTAAAAGGCATCATATTCAGTGTCTTCATGCATGCATGCATACATACATACTACATACTTGTAAACGTTTTTGCACTAACATGAAAGAATTTATTATTAGATTGTGGTTTATTAATATTTCATCATGAATCATCATAACTTCTGAATTTAACTTGTCGTATTATACAGCATGACAAACTTCTTGTCCTTTTTTCTGTACTTTGCCAGCAGTTGAAGATGATAACATTTGATAACATTTGATAACATTTGGTCATCATGTGTTATCATGTGTGACTGCATACACCTCTGAGTTTTCTTGAAGGGACCCTATATAAATGTGAACTTACGATTATGATTGTTATGGCTTTGTAAGGTAATATTACTGAGAGGTTCCATTATAACCTGTATTTATATGAGTTCTGAATTTGTGTTGTCATGTTGCAGGTTGTCCAATGGGTGAGGTTGTAACGCAGCTCGTGCCATATAACTCGTATGTGAAAATACCAAAGGCACCACTAGATGGTAGCACTGATGACTGCTATGTCATGTGCAGGTGTGGCCAACACGGTCGCGTCTATCAGTGCACGGAAAACGTCATCTGCGTGAAGAAGGACGCAAAGCAGTGTTTACTAAAGTCGGGAATGATCCACAGTCAGTTTTTCACATTTTTCCTTGTCGTTAGCTGATATTTGTGAACTTTTTAATTTCTAAAGAACATTTTAAAATCTTTGATTAATTTCTGCATATTTTGGAGTTGAAATCAAGACAATAAAATGCAATGCAACTGTGATTGTAATTATAATCGAGAATTTATACAACGCCACTCAAAATCAGAGGCGCTTCCGACCCAGGTCAGTGTCTTCACTGACAAAGAGAACCTGTAGTTGAAAATGCCCACCCTTCAAAGTTCAGAAGTGCACATTGGAGCTGGACCATTTGAAACATTTTATTTCCTTTTCTTATGCCAAACAATGGACGAATCCCAGGGTTCTGGACATGGAACCTGTGCATTGCAGGACTTGTCATTTACTCCCACTGGTACCAAATTCTACTGCCTGGTAACAGAGACTTGTCCGCAAACAACTTGCCCAGGGTCGTTACACGGAGTCGAACCCTCAACTGCATGATCATTGGCCAAGCAAGTTACTGTTAGACCACTGTATGGTCTGGCGATAATTGGAATACAAGACAACCTAATCAGAGACGTTGTTTATGCTAAATGATGTTTCATCATTGTGTGGGGTTATACAAAAATTGCCGATAATGAAAATGTAGGCAGAAGAAAAACACGCAGTAATTGGTTTCAGTCTTCAGAACTCAGAGAAAATTTCTTGATGTATGATTGTACTGTTTTATTTTCTGTTACCGTAAAATCAAGTAATTGTTCACTTATTGTGCGTTTCTTTCAACAGGCCCACAGTAGCATGATTTTGGGACTGATTGGGAGGATTTTTAAATGAAGTGGTAATCGGACACTGGTTGGTCACAGGGCTTGACAATGATTTGTTTTCTTTTGATGTGCTGTAAGTTTAGCATCAGATATGTGGAGAGGTGAAAGACAAGTTTTTAACAGTCTACCAGCTTGACACCCATGAAAATTCTAATTGTAATCTGTAATTGTGTTTTCAGATTTCAATTAGAAATAGTATAAGTAGGGTTTCAAATTCTATACTGGATTGTGTTTTGTTTCTGTCATTTTTCAGGTCATGGCACAAAGTTTAATCTTGGATGCAATAAATGTGTCTGTCACTACAAGGAGACCATCTGTACAACACGCAACTGTCCTAGGATTCGAGCGTCATCAGAGGAAATGGCCAGGTACACAGGTGAGTGATGAATCACTTTCTTCTACTAACAGCTTGTTTACATCATATTACAGTTACAATCATTGGTTACAGTTGTTACAGTTGTTGGGACACAGTTACTGGTAATTCTGAAATTAATTGATCACTGCAGAAATAATTTATACGTCTTCACATAAGAGTTATTTGAACAGCTTAGATGTAAGATGCACTGAGGTTAAGGTGAATGTTTGTAGCAATGTTTTTTGTAAATTATAGAACTTTGTGGTCTGAAATGGTTGTAACGCCTGCAGAGTTGTAGGCATTTGGAGAGTTAGCATGGTTCTGTGCTTGGTCATGTTTGGATATTCGTTATGTTTGTTGTTGAAATGGGACTAACTTTGTGAAAATGTGGAGACTTATTGCCTGATTTTCTACTTCGTGAAGGTCTTGAGTTTGACGTTATGTGTAGCCTTGAAAACAGTGGCAATGAATTTTGCTTCTAAGTTGTTGAAGTTGGAGAGTGCTTCAGAAAGTCTAATATGCGTGATCTTGAGTCCTTTTGATGAGAATTCCAGTTTAAGCTAAGGATTTTACTGATGTTGAAACCACAGTTAGTTGTACAGTGTACGTTTTGTTATATTGTTATTATTTAAACATAATTGTATTCACAAATTGTATTCACTAACAGCAATACAAGGGGAACACATAACCTGACAACAATATACTGATTATTATTATTATTATTATTATTATTATTATTATTATTATTATTACTATTGGTGTTATTCAGACAACTTTTATATTGCCATAAAGGGAGAAACTGAAGGTGAGGTCACCAGACACGGAGCAGAGTCTCTCTCTGTCTCTTTAGATTTTGTCTTTCCTTTTGCACCTGTTTTTTGGTATGTTTTAACTGCTCCTGCCACCAGTAACTAGGCAAGACCAAAAGTGATTTCAACATGGTACATTAGATCATTTATCTAGCAGGGTATCAGGTTTGCAACTTAAAGTACTTAAGTGGTCATTAGATCACACTGCATCTGTTTAAACTTAACAACATGGTAGAGCAGTGAACACTGTTAACTTTTTCTGTGTCCCACGTTAAAGGTCCAAATTAAATGCCGCTTATTTCAGTGGTTTGTTTAGACATTAGTTGTATAAACAGTTTTGATTGAACTGATTTTGAACTGGTTTGGTTTCAGGGTTACCTTGCAACTGTGCTACTCATTACAGTCCTGTTTGCGGGCTAAATGGCCAGACTTACCCCAACTTCTGCTTAGCAAGGTCTGCTTCTTTGTATTTTTATTGCATTAACTGCACCTAGTTTTGCATTTGACTGTCAAAACATTTTTTTTTTCTCTAAAACTCCAGCACCGTTAAAAAAGCCATGTCAGAATGGTGAGCTTATTATCGGGTGCTAAATCAAATCAAGTTGTCTGGGTGGAAATTAATGACAATGGTGATTATAGATTGGCATTCCTGTGTGACCTTATAGGAATAGGATTAGTTCAAAGTTCAGTTTATGGTTTGCAGTGAACAAAGAGGCAAAGAGAAGAGGAGATCTTAGGATGACTGGCAAAAACGGATGGCTGAACTTAGAGAGGTCTTTAGGAGTTCAGGAGCTGGAGTTTATGAGCTGTTATAGCACAGATTAAGAAATGGTTAGAGAATGTGAAGGAGGAAGAGGCTGTGTAGGCTGAGATAGAGAAATGAATGAGGAAGAACCAATAGATCTGGGTGAATGATCTGCTTTTCTTGGCTTTCCAGAATCTTAAAGAAACTCATAACTTAGTATTTATGAAATGCAAAGGTTCATCCAGCACTGATCATTGATGTTCTGTTACAGTCAGGTAGATGCGTTTCACTCAGTTTTCGATTTGCTTTTGCAGGTGCAGTGGACTAAATGCTTCACAGGCTGAGCTCGGCTCTTGTGGTGATAAAGATCCATGTTCACCAAATCCCTGCATTGGATCAGACAGGTTAGAATTCATCAAATACCTGATACTGGTTGATGACTGAAGCCTGTCAGAAGCCTTACAGTTACAGAAGAAGCCATAATCTTTAAATCTGATATATATCTATATATACATACAAAGTGTTTTTTTTATCTAATCTTATCCCTGCCAGGGCAGAAATTTGGTTGAGATTTCTGCTCCACCTGCACCCCTAGCCAACTCAGCTATAATGAGCACCCTGAACATACACTGTCGGTGGGATGATAAGATGGCGAGGGAAAGGACTGGCCACCTGCCCTCATATGCCGAGGCTAAGACAATGAAGTCGCTAACACTTCATACCCATGGCTGCCTCAAGGCTAGCTTAAGGGACTGCTCTTCTTCTTATGTAATGTAGAAACTTCTGTAGCATTGTTATTATAATATTGCACGGCATCGATTTGATGGGATAGGTGCCTCGCAGGCAGCCAACACGCACATTTATTTTTGTTGTTTAGCACGTGAATTTTCTAAGGTTTATGTTTCTCTCGTCGTCAAAGTTTGGGTTTACGTTCGGTAAACAAGTTGCATCTGTGACAGCCTGTATTTATCAAATAAACGAATATTGAATTGAATTGAATCAATGATGGCTTCTAAGTTAAGTTGAACTACAGAGTTGCATTCCTTCAATCAGTCCTTTTACTGAATGATAGAATAATAGCAGTGTTTCCTTATCTCTGGTGACCTAATCAAGAGCAATGGACCATCCACAGAAGCAGTTCCTTGCAGTGTAGTGGACATATTTTAAATGAAGGCATTAACAAAGTCCTTGTTTGGCTACAGTTAATTAGTTAATTACTTGTTTTGTGTTAAAACAGCTTCTCGTTTAAAATATTGAAATGAGGGAGTACCAGTTATCATGTTGAAGAGATTTTTATGTATGTATGTATGCATGTATAGCTCATTTTCAAGTGTCTCACATAAGCACTGTGATTTATGTGATTTTTAAATACAAATCCACACTTAGAGTCTGTCGCCACAGTTTGTTACCTGTCCCATCTTAAAATGGGGTTTCTCATTTAAACCTTGTTCTGGTTTGACTTTGTGCAGGTGTGTGCGTAATCCTCAGGTGTGCTTGAGTCATCGATTAAGTCCAGGAGATTGCAAACAATATGAGTGCAGTAAGTGATTTCTTACTCTTAAGAGGACGGTTTTGCTTCTTCCAAGAAAGATTCTTGTATTACTTACCGTATTTGGGAAACTAACAATGCTACACATGTCAACAATAATTATTCAGAAATTTTCATGTGCACAAGGCAGACCCAGTCTCAGAGGTCATCAAAACCAGACAGTGGCAGGCAGGACCTTACTAGGGTACTCCTTGGACACAAGGGCGCTCCTTGATTCTGGTCCACCAAGGAACTGGAAGAGAACATGCATACATGCATGCATACATACATACATACATACATACATACATACATACATACATACACACATGCATACATACATACATACATACATACATACATACATACATACATACACACATGCATACATACATACATACATACATACATACATGCATACATACATACATACATACATACATACATACCAGGTACATACATACATACATACATACATACATATATACATACATACATGCATACATACCAGGTACATACATACATACATATATACATACATACATGCATACATACCAGGTACATACATACATACATACATACATACATGCATACATTTGGGGGGACACGGTAGCTGATTGGTTAGAGCGTTTGCCTTGTCACAGGCCTTCCTTGAGAATACATGTATTACTGCGTAGGGACCTTGAGCAATTCCTTCACTCTCAGTTGCTCAGTGCCATCGACTGATGCTTGGTCATTAGATAGTGGCACTTATATAAACGCATAATAATAATAATAACGATAATGATACAGGAACTGTTTTTTCTTCTGTGAAACAGTCCGACAGACAGAAGTGTGTGAGAAACAGAGCCTGTCGCCCGTCTGCAACAACCGCGGCGAAGAGCTTCCGTCTCTCTGCCAACTCTTCCTGTCCAAGGATAAGACACTTGCCTATAGAGGACACTGCAAGGTAGGTCAACACGACCTCTGACCTGGTCATTACAACCAGTGATGTATTCCATCTCAAACCCTTTACGACAGATTCTTCACTTTTGTTACTGAGGGACATTGAGCGTGAGTAAATGCATGAGTGCTTCTTAGAAGACACTATGTTACACATCCAGATAATATACACATACTTAAATATTGCATACCTAGAATGCAACACATGTATGCATACATACATACATACATAATATGTAATACATATACATGCATACATAGTACATACATACATACATACATACATATATATATATACATATGCATACATATATTTGTGGGGCGTGGTGGCTCAGTGGTAAGTTCGGCACCTTGTGACCGGAGGGTTGCAGGTTAGAATCCACTCTAGCCGCTGCGTACGGACCTTGGGCAAGTCCTTCACTCGCAATTGCTCATGGCGCTTCAGCGTGAAAACTCCGACACAGTATACCAATGCTGTAGTCGGGAGCGCCTCTGAGTAGTAGTTGACTTCGAGAGGCGCTATAGAAATATCCAAAATAAATAAAATAAAATAAATACATATAGTGCACACAATATTGCACATTGCTGTTGTTTTTGGAGGTTTAGTTATTTGACTGATGCACATGCGTGAAACAGTACTCCAACAATAAAAGGTTTTTGGCATTAGTTACTGGTATGCTGCTTTGACATTACATACATACATACAATACAATACATACATACATAGAGTTACCTGTAATGCATTAGGATTCAAAGCATGGAAGCTGTATTTCAAGACTAACACTTTACCGCTAGGCAACCACGATTCTTGATGTCATCAAGTAATTTAACCTCCCTAGTGAATCACTATAATGATATGCAAGGCTTAAGTCAATTGTCATTTTAATTATGAAAACAGAAAGGGAAAGGATACTGTTGATATATTACAGTACAAATTAATATGATTGTTTTGCAGAAGGGTTGTAGACATCATGGCCGAGTGTGTGGAGTGAATGGTGAGACTTACAGCAGTGAATGTAGCGCATGGGCCGGAGGTGTTCCAGCGGACTATGACGGCATCTGCAAAGCAGTTGGACAACTAAGTGAGCACCCATTTTGTCAACAGTTGAAAATGTCTGCTTTATCAGCCAATACTTAATAGAACTAAGAGTGTTTAGGAGTATGTCTTGATGAGGTGCCTAAGTGTTAAAACCGCTGTTATGTGTGTATGTATGTATCAAGACACTGTATTGTGTTGTGATTCTTCTTAAATTCTATTCGTGTATCGATGTTTTTTTGTTAGTTTGAGTACCATATATAGAATTTATGATGGTAATTAGGATAAATTGTATAATTATATTTTTGGTTATAATTAGATAACAGTCAGCATCAATTTAAAGAAATCATCGACCAACGTAAAGAAGCATCAATGAATAGACCAACATTTTTATCATAATGTATAAAAAAATTATGTTAGGCTATGGGGAAGACTGCTGACCATTTAATGCATTAACATTGGGGGGAGGGACTTGTCAGAGTGATTGAATATACTGGATAACTGAGTTTAATCTAAAATGATTTTAATCTAAAATGATTTTTTTGTCCTTGTATCAGATGGAAAACTATCCATTATGTCTCGATTGAGAGCATCCTGTGCTTTCTGTTTTGTTCTAGATTACTCTACTATGGAGTCTTCCTGCCCCAATGTCACCTGTTCATTTAAGAGTCACATGTCACACTGTAAGCCGATTGTACCCCCTGGAGCCTGTTGTCCCATCTGCGGTAAGTTTTTCTCATTTCTCAAAACTACTCATGGGCTTTGGATAGCAACAATTGACCGCACGAGTAAAATGATTTCAAAATGATTGGGATCATGATAACTGATGAACGTTATGATAAGGATGATGATGGTGGTGGTGGTGGTGGTGTTGACAAATCCAGTGATGCTGATGATAGTAGGTAATGTTGATGGCAATTGCAGTGATGATGATGACTATGTTAGCACTGTTAATGATACGGATGGGGCAGTATTAGTGACCTGATGAAGACCATGATGAAGATGATGATGATGATGATGATGATGATGATGATGATGATGATGATGATGATGATGACGAGGACGACGACGACGATGATATTGAATCTTCCTGCCTCATGATGACAACCTGATGAATCTCATTTGCAGCTGACTCATTTTCACTCTTATCCAGTTTGAATTACCCTTTTATTTTCACATTGATTGTCTAGCGGGTGAGATTCGTATTCTGCTCAGCCAGAGGCAGGTGACCGAGGCTTGGCACAAAGGTCACAAGGTCACAGTGGCCGACGTGCTCAGTGTCCTTCGTCTCCAGGTGTCCGTTGCCGAGTGCGACGTCTTTGCATATCCGAGCATCGAAGGCGATCTTGTCGTACTCGTTGCACCTGTGACTATGTCTCCAACTCCTCTTCAGGTGAGCACAATTAGGCCGTGGTACATTAAATAGCACAACAACAGGTACTTCTCTACGTCATGGTACAGCTTGCTACTTCGGCGTATCATGTTACAGCTTTCAACTGCTTTATTTTTATGTTACAGTACATTTGTGATCATGACGTTGTGAGAAAAAATTGTCCTTTGATGGCCAGAGTTTGCTAAAAGCCAAGCAAAGTGGCTGATAAAGGAGTGCCAATGTTGAATTGGCTCTCTGAATCGAGCATTCCGGAACTCGGATCTAAAACATTTTTGCTGATAAGCTCTTTATTCATCACAAAGTTCTTCTGCCACTTTCCTTCACCAGCTGTGCAAGATGCAGGCCCTAACGTGTAATCTGTTTTGCTTGGCACCAATATAACTCTCATTTAGTACATCATTTGCGGATTTTAACAGCAGAAATGTCAAAATTTGCTTGTCAAATATCTCGGTATTGTAATTTCACTGGACACCAATCAGGCAGTTTTAACAGCTTCAATTAAGTACCTATAATTAAAAACCTATAGTTAAAGACCTTTGGTTAAACACCTTTAAAAGCTTTGAACACCTTTACTTAGCACTTTAATGACGAGCTGCATTGGTTTTCCAGTCACTTTTTAGTACTGCTTGTAGTTAAAGTGTTAAAGGTACTGTGCTCAATTAAACACCTTTAAGTAAAGCACCTTTATTTAAGTACAGCACTTTTATTTAGGTACCTATACACACCTTTACTTTGACACCTTTACTAGTTTTAATAAGCACCTTTAATTAATTATCTTTAATTAAGCACCTTTAATCAAATGCCTTTAATAATGTGGCTTTAACAGTTGTTGGTATTTCTTTGTAGGGGAATGCATGCATGAGCGAAACAGAGAAACTAGGATCCCTCATCACATCAGGCAGCCCTATCATCACTACATTCGTCTCCGCCTCCACATTCGCCTCCGCCGAAGTACGGATATCATCCACGTTTAACCGACAAGCGCCATTTCCTCTCGGAATAAACCATGGGTCTTCTTCGCATCACGGTCTCACTTGGACGTGCGCTATCGCTTTAACTGTGGCCATCTTATCTACTCATTACTCTAGAAGTTTGTCTGAAGGATTTCTGATGGGATATAGGTAGACGAAACGTTTCAGTTAAACGATCAGGGTTTCTGAGAACCATCCCGCTGGATGGATTGACTGAATTCTTGTAAATAGCAAACTGAAAATCAAAAGTTCAGACTGCAATCCACGAAAGATTTATGGAATGTTGGCTGTTTTAACCGTTCAGTATTCTGTGCAATCAACTCAAACTGAAATTTCTCTTCTTGACCTGAAATTTCACTTCTACGTCTGATGTGAAATTTACCTGCCTGGTATTAATTCTCTAATTCATCCAAATTCTCTTCTTGATCTAAGTTTTACTTCCAAGTCTGATTTATTGATCCAAATTTTCAATAGAATTTTTTATATAAAACTCCATTATAACTGAAATATTTTATCTATAAGTTTCTCTTCTTGATCCAAGATCTCTTCTTGTGTAACATTTTGTCCACTTGTACTGAAATTTCACTTCACAATCTGAAATCTTGAGCCGAAATGTTTTTTCATTCAAAAATTTCTCTTCTTAAGCTTCATATTTCAGTTTATGATCTGAAGTCCTGATCTGAAATTTCACTTCACGATCTGAATTTTCTATATGAAATTTCACTTTGCAATAGGAAATTTCAGTTGTTTATGCGCTGTTGATTAATTCTTGACTGTTTCGATGCGAGGCAGCATGTTTCAGCTAAATGTTTATTTTCGTCATGAGGACTAAAGCCTTGTCTTAAACTTACTGAGATCATCAGAGTCATGTGACGTTCTCACATTTGTTGCTAGGCATCAGATTTGTTTCAACAATCAAAAATACAAGATTATTGGTAAAGGTCGGTCTTGTTTCACAAAGTTTAAGATTCAATCCTTTAACGTAATCATAATCTCCAAACTTCTAAAGCGCCACTCGAAGGCGAAGCGCAGGGCACCAGCCTATTCACGATCAGAGGGACTAGTTTTCCACGCATTTTAGTGCATGCTCATCGTTAAAGGGTTAAATGTGTAACCAGTAATTTTTTGGTGCGTAGCCCTAGGCTTAACTTAGGCCACACACAGCCCCCTAAACAAGATGCTGAGCCAAGCGAATACTTTCATCAGTGAACTCCAAAGACGAACGGGCGTTTGACTGACCAGCTTTCATTGTCCAGTGAACTCATTTAGTTCTAGAGTTGGAGGCTCGGGTTTTGGAAGAACAGGCAGTCAATAACCAAGATGAGTTTGTAAAACAGTATGTCTTATTTCAAAAACATTTTATTATAATCTGTCATGAAGCTTCATTTGTGCACATTTCTGTGGATCAGTTGATATCACTTTCTTTTCAAGTTCATTTCCCAATTTGGGGCATTTAAAAATTGTATTTGAAGGGTGATTAAACTTGTGTACAATGAGGGTGTCAGTTGCAGATGAAGACCTAGAAGGGAAACGTTCAGAGCTAGATGAGGCAAGACTAAGGTTACTCCATCTGAACTGGATTCTGTAATGCTCATCAAGACGGAGGAGTTGTTTTCGTGCTTGCTTGTATAATACGTCTTCATGCTTATAAGGAAGAGCCACTTGCTATGTAATAATACACATTATCTACCTCAGGCAGCTGTTAAATGGGTAAGCTGTCAATTGAATGGGTCATCACTGGAGTCTTTGATATACCTTGAGTGGCACAGTGGCAATATATTACCTTTCACCTCTGCAGTTCGAGTTCAAATCCCAGTGTGTCATGTGAAAGTCATCAAATCGTGTCATACAGTACTACCTGTAATGAACAGTTGTCCCCTTGTTTTTGGTGTCATGTTTGTGCTTTAGCAAATGTATCTTTCCGCTGTTACTGTGCCACTGAGGGCAGTTTGTTGACGGAGGCACGTCAATGAACATTGAGATTTAAATAATTTTGAGAGGTTACCTGACCGTACGTTTGTGTAAGGCATAAGTGAAGATGTGTTCCGTGATAATCCTAATGTCTTTAGGGGCCATCCACATATTACGTATGCAATGAGGGAGGGGGGTCGGATTTAGGCGATTTTGCGTACGGGTGTGGACGCAGGGGAAGGGGGGGGGACAAAATGTGTATGTACGCAAAATAAATTTCTAATTATGACGTCCACATTAGCCTATTTATAACTCTGTATTGTCCTATAGTCGTCGGATGGCATTTTATTACATTATATAAAAGCCATGTGCAGTTATTCTGTGCTGTGAACGAGACACCTATAATTTGTCTATATTGGCCCTCACTCATCCTTCAATCTGGCCTAAAGTGCAGACAGTGGAGAAAATTGGACACTTTCTGCAGCTGGTCTCCCGGGACGCAGGGGGGGGTGTGGAAGAAAGAACGCTTGCGGACGGGGAGGGGTCCAATTTTCCCGGATTTTTGGGTACGTAATATATGGATGGCCCCTTATGCGTATTGCTGTGTGAATTTGTGTGCTTCACCAATTTTTTTAATAATTCATAATGATGATGCTAAATAAACCAGAAACCCGTAACCTCACGTAGCCCAAATACATCATGTTCAAAGTATGTGCATTAAAATATTCGCTTGAAAACAAGTTATGCTAATTTTTTTATCAAGAATTTTTGTTGTTACTGTGCAGTGTTAACAGTTTCTGCGACAGCAGTTATGAAATTTAGTTAAGCAGAAAACCAGGGCATTTGGAGTAATGTTCAATGCCTTAATTGAGGCTTATTTAAGCCATTCTCACATTGTATTACATCTGTTATTACCCCTTAACTGTGTTTGTTTTACAACATTGAAGACTATATTCATATGGTCTTTACAGCAAAACAATAACGAAACCACAATTCTAACCCCAGGAACAGCAGTCGAAGTGTTGTCATTTGTCCGCAGCACCGACTCTTCTATGCAGATGTAAAATCTTCATGACCATTATGTTTTTTATTTTCAAAAGAACTCACAAACACCCACTCAAAACTATCTTGTAAATTACTGATTAAAATAGAAACACATAGCACAGGGCTGTATAAATCCCAATGACACAACCGATATAGGACCAGTAATGATGATGTGCAGACTGTGAGTGTGCCTTGTTGATCCAAGTACAGGGCTGTGTAAAACCCAGGACCAGAACTGATGCAGGATATGGCATGCAGACCAAATGCCTTTTACCTCAACAGCTGACGATCGCATTCCATTGCATCACAAGAAACTGACAATGCTTAGTTCACCTTACCTAATGTATGGTAAGTCTTTTGCCAGGGATACTACGGTACATGTACCTTTCACCAGAAAACTGTATAGCTTGGGAGCATCTCTGACCAGACATACTGTGAATGAAAGATATATGTCTATATACAAGTATGTATGTATCTGAACTTTTACCAAAAAAAGCACATTTTAGGAACCCTAAAAATCATGCTACAAAATTCAGGCCATATTAAGGCCACACTGACTGTGCTCTGTTACCAGATAGCTGATCCCTATGAGCATTCAGTCTGAATCAGTGTTTGCTGGTAACAGAGACTACTTTTCAAGTGTGTATCATTCAGAAATAAGTGCTACAAGGTCCATCCTAGTGTAGTGTCACCACTCTCCTTTAACCTGGGGAAGGCTGCTGCTATAAAAAGCAGCCATAAATATAAAGCATGCATACAACACCACAAAAGAACTAACTGATTCAAGAAAAACGTGAGATTTAGGCAAATGAAATTTAATCATGACGGAGGCATATTGCACAACAGAAAAACATTATCCTCTGCATACATGTTTTTAATTAACATTTATAGCCTTTCAATACAAATAATATATACTTTGATATATCCCATATTTCCTAGATCAATTGGCAGAATAGCTGATCAGATTAAGAGCATGCTTAAGTTAATAAGCCTTGAACGAATGAACATATCTATACAAATACTGATCACATCACAGAAAACAATGTGGAAAAAACTGTTCACATGCAAACTTTATGGCTTGAAACCATATCCACAAACGTTAGCTATCTAAATGGAGTATATTACGATACCTGCAGCTGCATCTGGCAGCAAAAATCATTAGATGTTAAATTAACTAAGATAAATAAGGTAGAAGACGGAGTCCTGCAGAAGAATTACTTATCTTTCACCCGTTAACTGCAACTGGTAATGATTACCAGTTATGTTGCATTAAGCAAGATTTGGTTCTGAAAACACATTTCTGGAACGATTTAGGTTTCAAGCATGCATTCCTTTGATTAAGCGGCATTCTAAGATGGTTAATTAATGGACTGCAAGTGAAATGCTGCGGACAAGAAACGAGTTAAAACATTAAATTTGAAAACAAATCGTTAATATGTTGGAAATGAACTAAAATGAACCGAATAACTTGAATATCAATCTATTATACAATTCATGGATTATTTAAAAAAATTATTAATTTTTGTTCATAAATTTTTGTGACAAATAGGAGACATACTGTGCATTTCACTTCAGCATTTGCTGGTAAATTAAATCTTCAGTAACGCTGTTTCAAAAAAAAAACTGCAAGGCAAGCCAATAAGAAGCATTTGCACAAGTCAGAGAGACAAAATAGTTTGTTGAGACATATCCACAATGGGCCCTTCTATATCACAGCAACACGACTAATAATTTAGCACCTTTAGTTAGCTACTATGACAGAAACTCCTCCACTACTGGCTGTACAATTCACATATTAGAACATTCCTTGGGAATGAGCAGGGTGAGGTACAGTAAGATGTTGCCCACCTATTTATTTGCCCTATCAACAAATAATCATCAAATGCATGATCCTGGTGGTTCTTTAAAATGTTGAAACAACATCTATCTAAAACTTTATGAAGAATACTTTGACACAACACACAGGGATTTGAACCAAAGCCACACAGGCAAAGATGTCAAAGATGCACAGTTTGACATCTGAAAATGTTTTATGCCCCACTTACTCTTCTATCATTTTAATCATATGTAAATGTATTTATTATACAATCGATCCTCTCTGCTCAAGTAAAATGTTCAAAATGTTACAACTTCAGTGCAGACTCGAGACTAAGTGCAGATTTGAAACACGCTGCTATCACAATTAACAAAATTGTTCAACTTAAACACATTCGGTGTAAACTGTGAACTAAATTAGGTAGTTTCAGTACAGTCAAGTATAAGCTCCTTCGATGCAGTCGCCATACGTTAGGCGGTTTCGGGCTATTACAGAGCATCCATGGTAATGGACAAATGCTCCTCCAAGAACAAACATGTGGAAAACTTGATGACTTTGAAACTAAACAATGCAAAACAGAAACATTCTGGATTAAACCAATAATGCAACATGATATTCTAGAACAAAATTCTAAATAAGACACATACAATCCAAATTTTAGCATGGGTGCTGCAAACGTTATATATCCTCCCTTCAACAGTGTTAAAGGGAAGACATGTTAAACATAACACAGTATTCATTCAATCATTCATTCATTAGGACATTTATATAGCGTTACATTACCAACTACGCACAACACAATAACAATTTCATTACAGATGCAGTAAGCCTTACCCATTACTTTAGAGAAACAAAGTAGAAGTAACTCATTACTGTACTTGTCATCGTGTGCCTTGGAAAAATTATTGATGATTTGATCAGTAATAAGCAGCTTCTATCGAAAGCCATGTGCTCGATGAAGTGTGAAGAAGAAGCGGCATATGACGGCAGGTGGCAAGTACTCCCTTAAGCTAACTCTGAGGCAACCAAGGGCATGAAGTGTCAGCGACTTCATTTTCTTAGCCTCGGCATATGAGGGCAGTACTCTCCCTTGCCATCATCTACCCACTGACAGTGTATTGTCAGTGTACTCAGTATAGCTGAGTTTGCTAGGGGGTGCAGGTGGAACAGAGATCTTGAACAAATTTCTGCCCTAGCGGGGATTTGAACCACGACCTCTCGATTGACAGTAGAGCACACTAACCACTATGTTGACACTACTGAGTATGAATTCCTCATAAAACCCCACAGATCGATACAAAGACAACAAGGTTGCAACCAGCTGTGAGAAATGCAACATGCATCTGTGCATCGGTGACTGCGTTTTGGCATTCTAAGGCTGTTATATAAGTCAACTTATGTTGAAAATAAAATGTACATTTCAGTCATTTAACACGTGTACCGACTGTGGGATCATTTATTACCAGCACGTGGATGCCCTGTCAAATATTATCGGTAATGTAAAGAAATTGGAAAGCAACGGCCATAATCACTTATTATGGGCAGTAACTCTAAACATATAAAGAAAACGAATGAAATTTCAAAGAAACTGTTAATTACTCTACTCTACGGTAACCTGACTAAAAGTCTGCATTTGAATGATAATCCTTGAAACATGGCACCACACAGAGTGCAGGTTTAGAAGCACATGTGCCACAAATATAATGTTACTTTGTGCTGTCCACGCTTGTTGCACACAACACATTTAGTAGACCTGTTTAAATACCAGTATGGATGGTGAGTTATAAGTTGGTGCAACAGCATCAACAAGGCCAGACCCGGATTCGGGATCTGAGCTATCATGATCAGCGTTGGCAACCAGGGGATCGTAGGCCTCAGTTGCCTGACTATCCGCATCACTAACAGGTTCTACGTCATCTAGTTGATTGTCACTATCTCAATCACTGTCATTATCAAAATATTCATCGTCTGAGAACTCTAGTTGCTCATGACCTCAGCCGTTGTATACTATAACTACTAGAACGCTGAATTCTGATAGTGCACATATGCGTCGTCTAAAGCACGGTATGGCTGCAGTTACAATAAAAAAAATTTTAAATATGCTTTGCTATTCACCAGATGGCAGTACTCACCATAGTAATGGTGACGTGGCAGAATGGAATGCCAGCACACTGGATATGCCTATAGTCGCTGTGGAACTGATGTATGCTGAGGTACGAGTTATCTCATACGTCGCGTCTAGGCCCGTCAAATGCAATAAAAGTTAACTCGTACCTCGCGTTCAACGCATTAAGTCTACTGATTCAGAAAATGTATACTTTATTATACTTAGCTGTAACCCTTGTTGCACTGTGGTCATTCGACCATATATAGAAGAGAATGGGCTAAACACTATTATGATTACTTACTAATTTGCTACAAACACTACTGTTAGTCAGCACTTTTTAACGTTTCCTATATAAAGTTCAAACTAACACACTCATATTGGTCATGTCTTTGGGAAAGACAACTAAGAACCAAGGCGATGACTACGTACCCAGATGTCGAACCTTCCAGGCCAGAAGCGTTCTGGGATTCTTACAGCATAGATGATGGCACCAACGATATAGATAACCGCCATCAGAGACAGCCAGCCAAGCGCCGAATCATTTACTGATTTCCAGAAGCCATCAACTATGACGGAGTGCATCGCAGGTATGACACCACTCAGCCCCAGACCAATGAAGACACCTGAAAACAACCAATCACCAGATCAAAAGACGACTTTCACCAGACAAACTACCAATCACCAGACAAGGATTGACAGCAACGTCTGTTTGCCATACCCTTAAGCAAGTAATACCTCAGCATTTGTTGAATCCTTTCTTCACTCTTCCACAACTTTGACATTTTTGCTAATTGCAATGAGCTGTACAAAATTTTCACATCGTTTTATGTTTATTACCACAATTCTACCAATGCAAATTTGTTTTCTGTCTGTCTGTCTGTGTCTGTCTGTCTGTCTGTCACTCAGAAAAGTCAAATACTGTTTGTAAGAAAGTTTTCCTAACTCAGATTCTTCATGACTGCATATATGTGTGTGCTGGTCAGGGACATATCCAACTTCCCAGATGATGAAGCAACCACAAAATACTGGATATTTAATTAAATAAGGCAAAGCATTTTACAGCACTCCAGTATGTGTCAGAAAACCAAATCTCTAGTGAAGCAATCAGTACCTGCTCGAATTGGTCGAAACTTTGGCTCAGAGAATTTGTCCCACATTGAGACAATTATGCAGGTGAAACCGAGAACAAAGATGGCGACAAGGTAGACAATCCGAGGAATTGGATCACAGTAAAAATTGTAGTACAGCCACGGAACGAAAGAACCCATTATTAGCACTGAAATGCCGCAGTAGTCTAACCTACAGTTGAAGCAAAACAAGAGTCTCACACAAATACTATAACCTAAAGTTGACAGTTAACAAAACAACAAAACAGTACAGAAGAATTATAAATAAAAAACAAGAATGTGGAAAAAGAAGCCAAAATATAAAAGTTGACATAAGAGACTAAATTACACCGAAGACCTGTTATACCTCGCTAAATTTTAACGTAAATTCTTATATCACATGTTCAGGGATATGGATTTAAAAATTAATTCACCTAGTAGAAAATAAACTCGTTAAAACAGGACCTCATTTTCAATCAATCAATCAAAATTTATATAGCGTCCTTCAAAGTCTCTACTCAGGGACACTCCCAACTCAGGCCAAGCGGAAAAAAGCAGTCTTGAGAAGCCAATAGAATGGTGAGGGAAGGACCCAAGGACGGCAACATACCAACAGAGGAAGCCTGTTCCACGTCGCAGGGCCAATAACAGAGAAAGCCCAGTGCTGCATGGTAGCTGTACGGGCAAAAGGAACAGCCAGATCGCTGTGGGCGGCAGAGCAGAGATGGCAACTGCTATAGGACGAATCTGGGCGACAGAGCTATATCAAGTAAGCAGGTGCTGCCCCCGAAAGGCACCTCCAGACCAAGGAAGAGATTGGAAAGTAGATGCACTGAGGAAAAGGAAGCGAATGCAGGCCCTCCCACATGTCTGCAAGACCCAGTCAGTATTGGCGAAACCACAATCAGACATGCAGCCAACCTGTGAACTCGCTCAAGCCGGTTGATCCGAACCCATGATTCTTTATATGGCTCCCAACTCCCAAGGCTAGCGCCCCCGCCCCCCAGTTTCTGGTGTATATATGTGACCTTGCCCGAGAAAATGGATCACTTGCCGGGAATGGACTTGTTAACATTTTCCACAAGCCTATGCCTTAAGGAAATCAGGCTAAAAATTTCAGAATGTTTGGTCCAGAATTTATGCACTACTTTATGAATGTACAAAATATCATTTGGCAGGAAATCACATATAAAATTCAACCTGTCTCTACTCGATGCGTTAATACCTGAATTTGGCCTCAGATGCATTTAATAGCAAAACTCAATATTCAAGGTCTTATGAAAAAGGAGATTTTCTGGCCGATCTAGTAAGTCAAAAGTGATTCCTTTTCTCCGTCAAGGTCACTTATAAAGCCAAGGTACAATGATGTCACTGATATCATCTAAAATAAATGCTTTCTACAGCAGATAACTTACTTGTTGAAGAACTTGCCAACCTTTTCCGAATGACAATAGACTGTATGGAACATCCAGGAAAAGCCAAGACATATGATGGCACCAACAAAGAATGCCGAGAACACAGCCTTCTCCTGCCACTGAATTTCACTTGATGGTCGACTGTCAAAGTAGGCAGCCACAGCGATAAATGCAATAAAACCTAAAATGAGATCAGCAAAAAACACGACCTTTAAGGTAGGGATGGTATTGATAAAAAAAATTAATCGATAATCTCCAAATTCGATTAATTTGCGTTGAACTGTTAAAAATGCAATCACTGAGTCAGTTACTACTCTTTCTTTCTACAAAAAACTTAAATCATTCCACATGGTAAAGTTCACATTGTCAAACTGAAAAATGTAGCCAGTAGTTACTACTTTCTACCTACAAAATTTTGTCACCATCTTTGACTTTTCCATCAGCATATACCTTAAATGCAAAATGATCGCTTAATTTTTAACTCAAACGTTTCACATTTTTTAAATCATTGTTCGCATTGGTAACTCCGTAGATGGGCTGCTCGAAATCATGAAATAAGTAAGAAACTTAATCAAACAAGCCAAAATTAAACGATTAACATTTCTAATGATTAACTGATCAATTAATCATTAAAATTTGCAGCCCTACTTTAAAGGACTTCAACTCTGACGAGTAGTTACTTGGTTTTGTTAATACGCTACTGGCAAGTGCAGTGAATTTAACCCTTAAACGACGAGTGGAATTTTTATCGCCTACGGCCCGACGACGAGCGATTTTATACCATATAAAGACCTATAAAGTAAACAATTTTGAACTTGCGATATCTCATTCAATTCTTGACCTACTAATATAGTGTAAACATCACTCTTTAGCATTTTATCTCCTCTTAATTTGTGGATACCCAAAGCTGCCCCAAAGTGTACCCCTCCCCAAAATTTTTAAATTTCTATGTTCAAGCTCCTAGATCAGTGTTGACTCTGTTAAGTATTTGGATCGATGATCAAGCTATCTGATACCCATGGAGCTTTCTGTACATTTAGATTGGCATATCAGATCTCTCTCTCTCTCTCTCTTTAACCGTCCTCGATACGAGGGTTGGTCGCATTGTAGACGATTCTTCTCCATCCTTTCCTATATCAGATATAGCAGAACCTCTAACATTTCCTCACAGAGCAGTGTGTCAAAGCAATAATTTACCTAATAAGTGAGTCCAAATGTTTCCTGTTTCGGTGTGAACGCGGAAAACTGATTTAAAGCATTTGAGGAAGGAGTTCATCGGAGGTCGGTGTCCCTTGACGAGGAAGTCATTGTCTTTGAGCCACTTTGGAAGATGGTGGTGGTGCACCACAGACCATCCAGCTGCCCAGATTCTCCTTGCAAGCTCCTCAGCTTTTGACAAGAGGTAAAACTGTCCCTGTTCTGGAGCCTTTGTTGCATCATCTGAAGTTGTAGGTTGTGAGTCCTAAGTAGAAATAATTATATAAACCATCAAACAATCAATCTACAAAAGAAAGAATAATCAATCAAAGCCAATTACGCAATCGATCAAAGTTATAGTGAGCAATCAAATAAAAAGGTGGACAAGAATTAAGGGCTATAAATGAAAACACATGAGTGAATAATGAAAACGAGAGATGGATGGCCTAAACAGTGAAATAGCTGCTTGATTTTCTAATAAAAAAGACTTTGATTTATAGTACTAACATTGTAAACCATAGCATGTATTACAAATATAGTCAAAACAAACTGGAGGTGTAGTTATAAAGCTGCACTAAGTCCCCCAACAGCATAAACTAAAATCGCATAATAATGAAGCTTATTATTAGGTACTCTCTGCAGTTACGTTATTAAAAACTTTTCTTACATTAAAACAAACCAGACAGAATTGAAACTTCAAACCTCAACCTGCAGCTCAGGCTCAGTGTGATTTGATCTGTCTTCGACTGGTGCTAAGACAATGTCATTAGGTGGAATGACCTCTGCCATCGGTCCGTTTATTTCTAAATCAACATGCATTGCGTAGTCTTCCAGGTCAAAACAGGATGTCGGCACAGGAGGAAGAGGCTCGAGGTCTATAAAAGGTGGAATCTTCATCGTTCCTCCGTTCAGTAATTGCAACTATAACAATACATTTGTATATCACTTCTCTTTTAAGAGTCTCCCAAAGTCAATTATTATTTAACTAGATGTTCGCCCATCCTATGATGGTTTAAAACAATTTGAAAATGTATTTTCCAATACGAGCCATTAAAACAAAAACGTAACGTAAAAATTTGTGTTTGTTTATATTATTAACTGCATATTCTGGACTCAGACTTCCTAAGGACTACTCTTTGGAAAACCTCCTCTGATTCAACACAACGCTCGGTAACATGCTGGTGCTTCGAGTGGCGCGTTAGAAGTTTGGAGATTACGATAATGATGACGATACCTGTTACCCGAATAATTCCTGCTGTGATAAAAGTATTGTGAAGCAAATTGATAACCAGCTGGGTTCCGTTGCAAAGTCCTTGTTTGGATTTAAATTTCGAAACACCACAATAACTCCAACTTTCAGTGCCAATCAATGGAGCACATTCTGATGCACACTGTAATTGAATATTAAAAAAGTCTCCATTGGCCAGGGCTTCATTCATTTTCAATAACAGTGAGCATCAGAGGACACTATAGCCGCTGCTGGCCTCTGGCCAGGGCCACAGGCCCTTTTCTTAACTTCATGTGTGTTTTGTTGTGAATGTTGGTTACATACTACCAGTGGTTAAAGTGGTTTGAGTGAGCAGTGGGAACGCCAAAGAAGAGTTTCATTGGAACGCATGCGTGAGCAGTGGGAACGTAAGCAACGAATTTCGAGAGCAGTGGGAACGCGGTTCCCACGCGTTCCCACCCACTTTAACCCCTGCATACTACTATCAATTATTTTAAATGTAGCATGACTAGTTATTTACCATATAGAGGCCAAGTATTGTTTTCTTGTCCCCACTTACATTGATACTTTTAATCCTTCAACTATTTTTTTTGGCTTCCATACATTGTCAAGAAGGATTTTTAGTCTTATGTGTAATTACTTCAAACTGTCAATCCTCTTCATTTGCCTTCAACGCATTCCATCCCCATCATATGAACTCTTTCTCTCTTTTTCACCATCCCACTGTATCACCAAATGTAAAATCTTAAATTCTTCAGTGCCTCAACAACTTTATCAAGAGAACAAGCAAATCTATAGGCGCTCAGTTACGACGAAAGTATCCAGTGAAAAACTGGGTCTATCTCTGGGTGAAGATCAATTAAGCAGAAAGGCTGTAACTGACTAAAACGGATAATAAACTTGTAGAAATTTCACTGTGTTCTACGAACTTCAATATTAAATTTTGAGATGCCATTAAATCAACTTTTTCAAGACAAAGCGAAGGCTCAAACACGCCTTGAATACGTTGCAAAAAGATTACAAAAGAACTGGGCGACCTCAAAACGCTAAGTTTATTTATGGTCAGTTTACCAGTCGGAGTAACCGTAGAGGTTTCAGACTTGCGGTCAAACTAATTCTCGAATAATACCTGAAGAAACTGGATTCTAAGTATCTGACTGATATGACGGAAGTCTACTTCCAGAATACATAAAAGCCATCAATGTTTCTATATCAGACATTTTAATCCATCAGTAAAATGGGTACAACAGGACACGAAATCTGGCTGCAGCTCTAAAATTTCTTGACGCACCAAAATAATAAACAACACTGTTTTCCACCTACCCTGAATAGAAAACAGAATTTGTTATTTATCAGTAATTTTGTAAACATGCATGATCCGAACAAGGCCCCAGACTACTTATTTCCAACGTAGATACCCAAGTCATGACGTATTTAAGAAAAAATAATAAGCTAAAAAATCAAAAGTTTATCTTGTGTAAAATATTCTAGAAAATTAAAAGAAAATGTTAACTATGTCATAGTTTAAAAACGGGGTACTTTATATTTCGCCAAAGTCTGACGCTAAATCGTAAACTATAAACTGACGTCTTTAGGTAAATAAATGCCTGTGGTGTTCTTGTGTAATTATAAGTTCTTATAAATTTACGTAGTGCCTATCTAGAAAACTCACCAGAGGTTCTCAAGACCTGACTTGCAAAATAGAGGCATAAAGCCTTTAGCTGTCGCATTATTGGCCTGCGCTTGTCCACAAAAAACTTTTGGTGGCCTTACCTTAATGGATCCATAACAATCGATGTGATCTTTCGTTTAAAAAGATAATATCGGTTGTTATATGGATCAATAATCTAGAACGAATATTGAATAGGTCTATTAGGTCCTATCTAAGAACAAGCCAATGCAATGTCTGATTCCTGCAGCCATACACTAATTCAGAAAGCTTATAAATACAGTTGGGCCTATATAAATTTAACAGGCCATATATACTTATGCCTATAGGCAATATAGGCCTACTATAGGCCTGTTGCCGCCTGTATAGTGACTATAATATTGTGCAATCGGTATAAAATAACCTAATGTTCTTTTATCCTCTTCTGACTGCTGCTTCTGGGGAATCCAAGGCTTTTCCTCGTGGATCACACACAATTAGGCCTACTTTTGCATGTAAGGCAAATTTCGTAAAACTTTGCCAGGCACAGAATCATTTCGTTCCTGCTTCAGATCTTGGATCAGATCTTGGATACGACTGAATCCGGCGTCACTGAACGTTGGCCTATAGGGGCCTATGTTTATTTATTTATTTTATTTATTTTATTTATTTTATTTATTTTATTTATTTTATTTATTTTATTTATTTTATTTATTTTATTTATTCCGGATATTTCTATAGTGCCTCTCGAAGTCAACTACTACTCAGAGGCGCTCCTGACTACAGCATTGATACTGTGCCGGAATTTTCACGCCGAAGCGCAACGAGCAATTGCGAGTGAAGGACTTGCCCAAGGTCCGTACGCAGCGGCTAGAGTGGGATTCGAACCTGCAACCCTCCGGTCACAAGGCGCTGAACTTACCACTGAGCCACCACGCCCCACATATGTTATCTATTCTTGGGAGGATCCTTGCATATTTCATACCATTCATTCATAACTTTTATATAGCACCCTTGAAAGCGTCTACCCAGACAGCCAACCCCATCGGCCCCGCAGGGAATCAGTCAGGGCAAGCGGCGGCATTTTAGGGGTATCGGCCTAGTGTGGTCCGTCCACCACTTTGTCGCGATCTCGGTGACCGTCGCAGAATTCCGTGCCCCATAGTCTTGCCCACGGTGGGCCAGCACTTCTCCGCTAGGACCGACAGTGGCCCTTGTATAGCGCAGACTGATCGAAACTCGGCGCGTGTCAGAGTCGGGGTGGGAGGTTTGGAGGGGAAGGCGCAGCGGTAGAGTAAATCGGAAAACAAGTGACATCACCGCGGTAGGCGGGGAGGGAAGGTCGCAGCGGTGCGCGGGTTTCAAACAAAGGAGCCTATACGCTACTGGACGAGATCATGGCCCATTGGCAAAGGGTCACTGCCAGAGATGACCTAAATGCGCTTGCGTTCTATCAGAGCCTATCAGAACGCTGAATGCAAATGGCGCCATTTCGAACAAAGAGGCCACCATTGCGACATTAAATTGAAAAGTTTCATTATACAAACGGTAAGTTGTTATAATTTTCTATCTGTTTGCAGTCGTTCTAGTATAAGAGGGCATTTGTCACAGGACTTTAAGACAGTGAGTTTATATGCCCATTATAGCCTGCATACTGTGCATATATAGTGCAACCTGGATAAAGAACGTTGTTTATCCAGCGCAACCTGGATAAAGAACGTTGAACGTTTACGTTTGATGGATCTGCATCTTTCGGGCTCTACGTGTGTGTGAGAGCTCGCCATTTATCTGAGCATTGCTTTCTACAGATGAACTTCCTCCTTGTGAGCTTAAAAATTTATCACGTCATGGGCGTCCGCAGGAATTTTTCCATGGGGGGGGGGAAATGTTTCTAGGAGAGAAAAACATTTTCGGGGTGGGGCAAAAATGACGTTTTTGCGTGGAAAAGCTATTCACGAACACAGAAAATGTGACAACTTTCAAAATCCGGGGTGGGCAAATGCCCCTCTTGCCCCCCTCCGGACGCCCATGTATCACTTGGGCTTTTTGACAGGTGCTTCAAAGGACATGTATGAAGTGTCTAAGCCAATTTATACAGAGAGACATACATACTTACATACATCATATGCAACATCCTTCATACATGCATACTGACACATATCCACAAGTATGATCATATACTTTTGTCTGTTGTATGTTGTAGGTAAGATTTCTGTCGAGATCATGTAAACATTTAGGTGAGATAATATTGAAAGCATTGATTATCATCCGTCTGGTCCTGCAGTTTAACTGGAAAGGACGTTTCAACAAGCAGAGTTTTTCTGATTTGAAACTTTCTGCTGCTGTTTGCGGTAAGCATTTGAATTTAAATATATTTTCTAGTGAAGCATTCTATGGCCAGCGTACTTAAATCGTGCCGCGGCTTCCTGCTTTACAAAGAATCTCTGAAATTGGTCATCAGGATGCAGGAAACAGTGAAAACTTTAGCCATTTATAGTATTTGCAATCAGTCCTTTTACCTCAGTCTTGTCACTTTTCAACAAGGTCTTTGCCTATGTCTGCTCAGTCACTTGTCATTTTGTTATAAGCATAAACCTTGAGTTTTTCAAATTGTTTATCCATCTTAGGCTGTCTCTCTCAGCAGACTGACTTGCTGAATGTTGACCTGATTACGACTTGGTGTTTGTAGGCCATCGGTTATTGCCACATGCATTGGATGCAAGCGCTGTAATAGTAATAAATTATTATTAATATTAATAATAACTATTTGATAGTGCCATACTTCCAAAGACCAGAACCATAATCATACATACAACAATAACATCGATGGCACTGAGCAATTGTGCATGAAGGACTTGCACAAGGTCCTTAAACAGGGACCAGCTGAATGGAGGCTTGAATAGTCAATGGTTAGCATACTGGACTGTCAACCTTTAGGGTCGGTATTTAAATCCACTCCAGATTATATAGGTATCAAAATGTCTGTTCCATAAGCACCCTTGCAAAATGTCTGTTCCATGAGCACCCTTTACAGACAATGACTGAACACTTCTGGTGACTAGATGAGGCATCAGAACTGATCACCCTCTCTCATACACCTTGAAGTTAAAACAAAACTTCCATGGCTACCTTTTCTGGTTGGTTTGAGGTCTGATCTTTGTGATATTCATATTTAAATAGTGTATGTATGTATTTATCTATATACTTAATATGACGCCTTTTAAGTACTTCACAAAGTCGCTGCACACGTGGTTTTCTATCTGATCTGAACAAGTGCGTTTTTGTCCGATAGCGCATTGGATAACATCTGGCGTAGAGTGCGAGAGGTACAAAGATCGAGTCCCATAGGCGGACATGCTTTGTAGGCTGCAATTTGCGCCGTGTATTGCAGGCTGTCTGTTCTGTTAGTAGTTAAGATTTATCGCATAACATGTACTTGTACAGCGCAGTGCGTTTGCAGGCGCTTAATTAAAGAATAAATATTATTATTATTATTATTAACAGTTGAGTATGTTTGCTGTACAGGGCTGAATGCAACACCACATAAATGACATGTTCCGTGAAGATGGTCCAATACATGAGAAGGCATGATGAGCTCGAGTTGACGTGCGAAAGTGCGACACCTGGTTGCCATTCTATGTAGGTTTCATTATTTTTAATATTAATTGTATATTTGTGTTAAAATGTTATGAGAAAAAGTGCAGTCCTGTAAGCTAACCCGAAGGCAGCTGTGGGTATAAAGTGTTAAGAGACTTAATTTTTTAGCCCCGGCTTATGAGGGTAGATGACCAGTCCTCTCCTTTGCCATCTAATCTTTCAAATGACAGTGCGTTGTATGTTCTGTGTGCTCAAGTTGTACTTGGTGAATGCTGTTTAATTATATGCCTTCATATCAGAGATAGACATGATTAGTTAACTTGCTAATCATTGATTAGCAATATTGCACAGCCAGGCCCGGCCTATAGGGTATGCGGGGCCCAAGGCAGCAAGCGATGAGCGGGGGCCCAAGCCCACAAATGGCATTGCGAAGTTGAATTCCTTCCAATACTCATTCATTCATTCTGGAGATTTATATAGCGCCTCTTCAAGAGACCTACTCAGAGGCGCTCCCAACCCAGCCATGGCTAAAGATTATAAGACTTGAGGTGTGGTAAGAAAACAGGTGAATTAATACAGTAGGCCTGTTGGCAATACCATACATATTAAAATAATGCAAAATCTAAATTAAATGGGTTAATGAACATAAAATGCAAAAGAAGCTCTTAAGTATCGTGAGATAGGCGTACCACGATGTGATCCTTTGACAGGGTAGGGTTACATTGCTAGAAATTACTACATAAATGATAAGAAAACACTTGCTTTTTCATTTACTTATTTTATCATTTTTATTTCGATTCATTATTACTTCTATGTTCTACAATCAATGCTTCTAGCTTCTGTCCCATTGTGTGTTTGCTAATGGTGTAATAAAGAATATACTTACTTACTTACTTTCATGCTAGCATTTTACTATGAAAGCAGTTATTGTGTTTTATTTAATTATTTGAATACCTATTGAATCTCATGATTCTCATCACAATAAATTAATTATAGCCAGCAGTGCGGGGCCCAAGGTGGCTGCCTCGTTCGCCTTGCCCTAGGGCCGGGCCTGTGAACAGCCATTGTCAGAAGCATAGAGAACTAAGTGCAGAAATAAGAACTTGTGCAGGTTCCCTTGTTTTTCTAATCGATTAGCTAACTGATTAGCTAATCAATTAGAATCTAATCGATTAGTTACCCATCTCTGCTTCTATGTGAATAATAGTGACTTAATTTTATCACGTGTATATGTGTACATAAAGTGTATGTATCTGAATGCTTAATAAAGCAACATCTAAATACCTTTATGAAACTGCTGTTATGATTATGTTATGTTATGGCAGTGATCTCGAAGAGGAGCAACGACCCTATCATTCCAAAGAGCAACAGAGAAGCAACAAGGCCTTATCATTCCACCAACAACGAGGAGCAATAGTCCCTATCACCCCACACTGAGTGGCATCTTTACCTGAAACTGTAGCAGACGTGCAGACTCTATCTCTTGCCTTAGTACTTATTAGATTTAGATTATGCTCTGATGTGGAACTATATTTATTACTTCTTTACTAAAGTAGTTGTTTACTGAAGCCAATCAGAGGTATCCAATAGTCAGAGGTTCCTAATATAGGAGTCTAGTATAATATTATCTAATATTCATGTATAATCTTATTTTATAATATTTTAATTGTGCATAGACAGTCGTATGTAGGCACTGTAAGTATGACATTTATTTCTTAGCACTAGCTGCAATTAGTAGATACTTAAGCAGTTTAGTGTTGAAATACCTGAACTTTGTATTACTATGATAGCCATAGAATGCACTGGTTGGTAGCCATTCTTTGTGGGTTTAATTACTTTTAATAATTATTGTATATTTATATTACTATGTTATAAGTAGAAGAAGGGCAGTCCCATAAGCTTAAGCTCAAGGCAGCCATGGTATGAAGTGTTAGTGACTTCATTTTCTTAGCCTCGGCATATGAGGTCGGGTGGCCAGTCCTCTCCCTTGCCATCTCATCTTCCCACTGACAGTGTACTTATCATAGCTTAGCTGGTTAGAGGGTGCAGAAGAAACAGAAATCTTGAAACGGATATCTGCCCTGGTAGTGATGTGTTATAAATAGAAGCCGCGTGTTCCATATTGTTATGTGTAAGACTTTAACTATGAGCTGCATTGGTTTCCAATGTTATGTGTAAGACTTTAACGATGAGCTGCATTGGTTTCCCAATCGCTTTTAATACAGTCTCACTGTTAGAGTGTTAAAACCTGGCTTAACCGTTCCGCTATTGTTTCTCATTCTTTGCGATATGATGAATGATGTTTACTTCAGTTCAGTATAATTTTTTTCTTAACATGGTAATTTTATTGTGAAGTTTAATTTAAATTAATAATTAACTTGTTATTATTCTGAAGAAGAATATGGAACTCCATTAAGCTAGCTCTGAGGCAGCCATGGTTATGAAGTGCTAGCGACTTCATTTTCTTAGCCCCGGCTTATCAGGACAGATGTCCAGTCCTCTCCTCCACTGTCTAATATTCCAACTGACAGTGTCTAATATTCCAACTGGTCAGTGTACGTATTATAGCTTAGTTGGTTACAGGGTGCATAAGAAACAGGAATCTTGAAATGGATATCTGCCCTGGTGGTGATACGTTGTAAATTGTAGCCATGTGTTCCATATTGTTATGTGTAAGACTAATGATGAGCTGCATTGGTTTCCCAGTCGCTTTTAATACAATCTTGTTGTAAAGTGTTAAAACCTGGCTTAACTGTTCCACTATTGTTTCTCATTCTTCACAATACGATGAATGATGTTTACTTCAATATAATTTTTTTCTTAGAAGTATGTAAATAATATGGCAATTATAGTGTAGTTTAATTTAAATTAATAAGTAACTTTTTATTATCCTGAAAAAGTGAAGAGGAGTCTCGTAAGCTAGCCCTGAAGCAGCCATGGGTATGAAGTGCTAGCAACTTCATGTTCTTAGCCTCGGCATATGAGGTCGGGTGGCCAGTCCCATCCCTTGCCATCTCATCTTCCCACTGACAGTATACGGTCAGTGTACTCACTACAGCTGAGTTGGCTAGGGGGTGGAGGTGGAGCAAAAATCTCGAACAAAATTTCTGCCCTGATGGGGATTTGAACCTCGACCTCTCGATTTACATTCCAGCATGCTAACCACTACACTATTGACCACCATTTTAGAGTGAAGTTTGATTTAAATTAGTAATTAACTTGTTATTATTCTGAACTGTTTTAATATTAGCTGTTCCACTGTTTTGTAATATTTGTGATGTGGTAGATAGTGGCAACTGCAATAGATTTTGCATAAAGCTCTGAAACAATTATAATTAAAACTGGTTTAACTATGCCCCTGTTGTTTTTCATTCTCTGTGATATTATGCATGGTGTTAACTTCAATACATTATGCAGAGGCAGCAACTTTTGTGGAAATATGGTAATAATATGTTATCGTGAAGTTAAGTTGAAGTAATATTTTACTTATTATTCAGAACTGGTTTAGTAATAACTGCTCCACTGTTTGTAATTTTTGTGAAATAATGGATGGTGTAATTGCGATATAATTATTCCATAAAACTCTGGAAACATTATAATTTGAGAACTGGTTTGACTGTTCCATTTTTTTGTTTTTCTTTGTGATATGATGAATGGTGTAAACTTTAATATACATGTAATTATTTTAATAGAAACTGAACTTTTTTGTATGTCATGCATTAGCTATAATTACAGCTGTTCAATCAAATGTCAGAAGTGCATAGTCTTGGTGGGATTGTGCACTTTTAAGCTTGGAAATACCAGACATAAAAAAATCATCTGACAATCTCTTACAACAACATTCATAGGCCCACGGTTCCGATCCACTATTCCGGGGGTCCGCTATTCCGGGGATCCGCCTGAATATACATACATACAACATACATGCATACATACATACATTCATGCATACATACATGTATGTATGTATACATACATTCATACATGTATGTATTCATGTATGTATGCATGTATGTATGCATACATACACGCATACATTCGTACATGCATGGATGTATGTATGTATGTATGTTGTATGTATGTATGTATATTCCGGCAGATCCCCGGAATAGCGGACCCCCGGAATAGCGGACCGGTACCAGGCCCACAGTTTGTCGACGTTCGCCCCTGTAGGCACAGTGGACGACAAAGGCAGTCCCTTTTGCAGGCACCATCATAACCCCCACAGCTGGTCAACATTTTGCCCCTAGGGGCCCTGGTAGTGCCGACGCGTGGCTCAATGACTGCTAGCCCACACTGATCGACACTGGGTCCTACAGCGAGCACCTAGGCGCGCACCGTGTGCACCCCGCAGGGCGCAATGAGGCGTAGACAATAATATCGGCCCAGCACGGGAGCCGCCCAGCCGTTCCCTCGTGTGCCCACGAACGTGGGCTTCTAGAGGCTGGATGGGCGTTGCACAGCCGCGTCCGATCTGGGCTAACGATGGTGGTACGCTGTGGGCAATCAAAGTCGGCGGACTCTGGGCCCGGCGCGGCGTGGCTGTCTGGGTACTCAGTGGCGCTCCCAGCGCAGTTCGGGTGAAAGAGAATGGTCTTAAAGCGTTGCATGCATGCAAGACGTCATTTCAGCTTTTTCCAGGGGAAGTGGGCAAAAAAGGGGTGAATTTTTTTTACCTTTTTGATGTTTCTTCAAAATATGGGGACAACTGCATACTGTCCCCACTGTTAAAGGTGGGGTCTTGTCCCCCTCGACCCCCAGAGATCGCCGCACATGTTTGTATTTAAGTCTACATGTGCAAAACTGTAAGCTGCAATGCTACAATGCTGCAAATGAGTCTTTTCCTTTTTACCCCTTTCTTCTTCTTCCTTTTCTTTTTTACATCTTTTTTTCTTTTCCCCCCAAAAATCAGACGGCAAAATGACGTCCCTGCATGCATCATGGAAGGTACACCAGCCCAGTTATAACTACATTGGTAGGGCCTAAAGGAGCGTAGGCTGCGTCACGTAGGCCTACTCCTCTGTGTAAGAGAGCGTGCGGATCTCGGTTCGCTTCCCGAATGTGCATGGCTTATTTCAGAGATTTTAATCTCGGGTTGGCACGTGCGGTCCGTAGGCTATATGCACGGATACCTTAAATAAAATACCTGAACGAATCCACTTCAAAGTCTTGTCGCTAACCTACAACACACTACAATGCTCCCAGCCAAAATACCTTCGCGAACTCTTCACTATCCAGCCACCTCGGTCTACCCGTTCATCCTCACATCTCACTCTCTCCCGTCCCCCAGTCACTACTCGCCTCAAGTTCTCCAACCGATCTATATCCCACACTGCACCTCAACTCTGGAACGAACTTCCTCCCGAATTCCGCATTTTCTCAGTTCCTCCACCAATACCGACACCAGGGCCGGCGCCAGAGTATTTGGCGCCCTAGGCGAATCTGTCGCACTGCGCCCCTGGCAAGTGCGATAACTAGGCCTAATTAATGTTAAATTAATCAAATTAATATAACCTTCGTACAGGAATGCAGCCGAATGCTGCATCTTTAATTTAATATCGTCGTTCATTGTAATCATCTAAGAATCATTATTACTTCTAAATAAAACAAAAATGTGGCAAATTACGTATGTACTACTTAAAAAATTAAAGCAACGAGAACTACTACTCTAAATGTAGAAGTTCCTTACCACCAGTTGAGTCTTAGTTTCTTTTTTCAAGAGAGCTTTGAATACTGCAATCGTGTGTAGACAATGTAGAGTGTACAGGCCACAAGGCTTGTAGAGAGACATTGAGAGATACAGACTGCGACAGAGACAGAGCGAGAGAAAACGAAACAGAGAGACAGATATCAGAGAGTGAGTAAGAGAGAGAGAGAGAGAGAGAGAGAGAGAGAGAGAGAGAGAGAGAGAGAGAGAGAGAGAGAGAGAGAGAGAGAGAGAGAGAGAGAGAGCAAAAGACAGACGAACAAGGCATACTATTTCATGCATATCTTAGCGCTGGAGCTGAGATATTATACGGTTAAAGCGTAGGCTATGCCGTGGTTGTACATCTAAAAGAGAGAATCTGGCTCATGTGCAGCTGGGTGTTCGCTTCGACTGGGGGGTCAAACAAGGTCAATTACTCCGACATATAGTACAAGTGCAGACAAATACCACACATACAACATATGTCTGTGGCCCTGTGTATCAGATATCATGAGGCATCCCGGCCGCATCCGTCATCATACAGACTGTAGTTCAGACTGCAGAGACATACACGCAGTACACGGGATTTTTTGAACACCGTAGGCAGCGGCTAAATGTGTCATCAGATGGAACAATTAACCAAATTTAAAATTTCTGCGCTTGGAGGAAAATGAAAGAATAGGGCCCTAAAGCAGAATGTGACAGGGGGTGCGTACGCACCTTAAGCGCCTTGAATGGCTACGCCTCTGGACTGGCAAAACGGCGGCAATGGTTTTAAAAATATTTCTTTGTGTAGCTTTTCTGCCGCCCCCAGAAATGTGGCGCCCTAGGCGGCCGCCTAGTTCGCCTAGTGGTTAAACCGGCCCTGACCGACACTCACTCATCGTCATCTATCTCAGGCTCCTCTACTCATCACCCCACAGGCTTTCCACTCCAAACTGAAAACTCATCTCTTCAAGATTTCCTTTCCTAATCCATCTGATCCTCTGCCTTCCAAGCTATCTCGTCCTCAACGAAACCCTCCGTAACAGCTGCTCTGCCTCTCTTTGGTCTTTCAGGCAACCGGACTCGGACCACCAACGGACATCGATTTCTGGACAACCCCTCGGATACGTCGCAGCGCTCGTGAATAAGCTGGTGCTTTGCGCTCAGCTTTACAGTGGCGCTTTAGAAAATTGGAGATTACGATTACGATTAAATGGCGTGGCGCCTTTTCAAACGGGCAGTGGTAGTGAAGGATGTCTGACTCGATCAATTCATTGAAAAAATTAGCAGGGTAATTATTGAGATCGTATAGGCCTACGGTCGCTAACAAACATGTAGGCTATATTTACATGTCGTTACATGCATACCGTCCCTGTCAACTTGTCAAGAAAGACAAAATTTTAGGAACTGAAGAGGAGGCTATTCCATCCAGATGCAGTGTTTAATCTAGTCCCCCTCTTCTGAGGGGGAAACAATTATATAAGGTTTGTGGGGGGGGGACCAACAAGGGCGACCTCTTTTCAGAAATTTCATCCGTGTTCCAACGTCCAACTTTTTTGGGAATTTCATCTTTAAAAAGTAGATATGACCTTTTTTATTAGTAATTTTCCTGAATTTCATTAAGCTTACTTTTTCGGAAACTGAAAACTTTGAAGACCTTTTTTTAGGAATTCATCTCTCGAAAACTTTCATGTATCTTATTCTGTTATTTTATTCTTATATTACTCGTTTACTCGTCTCTGGGGGAGCGCAACATGTATCCTGGGGAATTCCCCCAAAAGGTGTCTCCATTAAAATTATTGCTGGCCTCTGGGGGACATAAATCCTGGGGGGAATCCCCCAGGTATCTAGTCTCTAGATTAAACACTGATCCAGATGGCCGACCAATAAAAAGATACGACGTAATATTAGGACGGCCGTATAATACCACGACTTTGCCATGTTGCCAGGCATGATAACATAATTATTAGGCCTATATCAGTGATCAATCTGGATAGACTATACATTAAATCGTATATTCTACTTGCGATAAGCAACGCCAAAGTCGTTTAACATAGATTAGCATAGCATACGAATAACTTAAAAGTTCTCTGCAGAATAGGCCTATAGTAGGGCCTTAGGCTATACATCACGGTTTCATATCTTAGGCTTTTTATCGCTAATTTTTATAGCAGCCTGATCCCTTGATCCTGAATAGTAGGCCTATAAAGGCGTCACACCTGTTTGACTTTTCGATCTTCTTTTCCGACATCAATCCCCACAATGGCAACGGAGAAGATTTTCTTGATCGCCTTGACTTGTATGGCTGTTCTGTCGTCGTCTTTCGGAAGCCAATCGAACAGTTGTACAGATGAGACATGCAAGGTAGCCTAATTGTCATTTTCATACCGAATACCTCTGCAAGTAGCCTATATAGGCATGTTTGTGTAGCCCAGGGCCGTTTTTAACACAGGTGCAAACGGTGCGGCGCACCGAGGGCCCCTGAGCCGAGCGTGTACAGCAGTTTTGTTGCTATTTGCTAAATATCTTAAAATTTCTGTAAAATTGTAAGTGTAAGGAAACACTAGTGATTATATTGATTTAATTCACTTACACTGTTTGCTACATGGTACTGTCATGGGCGTCTTTGTTTAGGCGTAATCTTGAAAATTTAACGTATAGAGTTCTGTCTTGGAAATATGGAAATTCATATTGTCAACCCCGATATGGGAAGATTCATTCACTCGTGTCGACTAATTGGTATCGTATTCCTTTTACCAGCGGCTGTTGTGTTGTTTTTAGCCGATCGCTGCGAGATTACGGGTCGGGCTGGTGAACCGCGGAGTCAGAACGTTATTTATAATATGTATATTTATACACATCCATAAATATATATATATGTATGTATATATATATATATATATATATATATATATATATATATATATATATATATATATATATATATATATATATATATATATGTAATTGACACTGGCTGGAGCGACAGTCTCTAAGTAATGAGCTTCTTCCCTTAGACGCCAACTAACACACGTTCTGCCAGACTTTTTAAATATAGGCCTACCCCGCTAGCTTCGGAGCCAGTTCCAAGCTTGGATGAAGGAGGAATGCGAATCTATTGATCTTTGTTGTCACACGGGTCATTAAACTGAAACTTCTACTACTACGCTTTGTGAGTCAGTCGGGCAGTATTAATAATTACAGGAACGGAGAAGACGAACACTTCTGAGTAGAACAATTTCGTAGGAACTGTGAGGGTCGACTGCGTTGAGGCCTTGAGGGTCGTAAAAACTTGTTAGGAACGGAACAGACATGTCGAGTCGTTTGTTTTTCGTTCGAACAGGTGTTGTGTAATCGGTCAGACTTTACCGAAGAAAAGGGACGAGTGTTCTTGTAATACAACCGTGAAGTTCTTGGTTAAGTTTGTTTCGTGGTTTTACGTGTACCGGTAATTTCTCTTGAAAGTGAGCGCTGAAGAAAGTCTATCTAGCCTACGTAGGCGTTTCACGTGTGTTGTCTTGCTGTCCCTGTATGAAACCGATTCCGTCTTGGACTGGGAAGGTAGGTTTGCTCGTATTAGGCCTACTTTGAGGTAGGGAAAATAGAGTAAGGGAATATTTGTGCAAACTCTTTGCTTGATCATTATTTTATTTTTTTCTATGCAAATTTGTTCTGTGCAAAAATGCAACCCCATAAACAAATTTTGCTCCCCTAAAAATTGTTGCGCCCCTAAAAAGTTGCCTATGGGTAATGTACGTAACATGCACCCACAGTCCATAATAGATCCATGCACCCGCTCCCTGTTTACATGACCGTGAATCCGTGACATCACATCATGGGGCCTAATTATAGGAGACCTAGGCCTATGTAGCCTATAGTTAGCGCAGTGTTTGACTGAATTTGACGTGTTCACATTGCTTAAAAGTTAAAATGTTAAATTTAGCAAGTGGCTGTGCCTCTCGAGATCTGTGACTGTTAGGCCTACGTATAAATAATACTGAGTTCGAGAATTCACTTATATTCGGCAAAACATTGTAATCGAATGGAAACCTGTTTTGGCCGAATTGATTCATCAGTCTTAGTTTTACCGATACAACAGATCGAGCAAACGACGCCCGAGCCTGACCTGCTAATGCAGCAAACTTTAGATTCAAGTATTTCAACCTCGGGTAATAGGGCTACCTTTGAATTTGAAAGTGAGATGATTATCGAGCAATAAGATGATGATCAAAATACGCTCAGTGAAATTAATGAAGCCCAATTAGCCCGTGACAGTCTTCCGCACACAACTGAGCAATCACCAAAGGTCGTTATCATCGACAACCCGTAAATGACATTGGATACTTCAATAGCCAGTGTTTGTCAAACCTTCGAGGGAGCAGAAAGTTGATATTGTAAAAATAGGAGCATAACAGCCGTGCATGAATTTTCCCAAAACCGGTTAAAATCACAGATCATTCTCAGAGAGTTACAACAGCAGCACTATACGATCTCGGTGGAAACTGACCAAAATGGTGGCTTAATTAGCTATTCTCCATCTTTGGATGATGCATACTGCCACAGCTGCTGGTCTTTGCAGTGCTGGAGTGCTGGTTGTTTTGTGAGGGGCAGCCAAAGCTGTGGAAAGACTGGAAACACTTGAGTATCAGATTAGCTGAACACAGCAAACTCAAGACACATCTCGGCATATCTGTTTGACACAGGAGACATTTTCCCATGCACTGAAATGTTGCACCACCTGTTCGTAAAGCTGCCAATCGGAATCTCGTCCGCTGAACGTTCTTTTAGTGTCCGGCGTCTTTTGAAGATGCCTTTACGGATAACCCATGACATCCCATATAGGTCTTCCGACTTGGCGTTTTTGTCAATTGAGAGCAATCTAGCAAACGACTTGCAACTGGACCAAGTTTTTGACGCGTTTATGTCACAAAAAGCTAGACGTGGAATTTGGGCTGTTTAGCCTGAATTTGCTGGATTTCATCAAACTGCGTGACTGCATGTGAAAGATGAACACGGACTTTGCTGATATTTAGGCCTAGCTGATATTTTGGTCTGTGACATTTGCTCATTTGCTGCAGCGTTCAAGAATTAATTACATATTTAAGATTTATCAGATTTTATTGACAAATTGAATTTACACACTGTTGAAATGTCCATGTGTAGGCCTACACTAACTGAAACAGTCAGTGGCCGTCACTTATGCCCTAATAGTGTCATAGTGTGTATAAGAATTATAACTAATTGATAAATAGGATATAAAAGCCTATTAGGCCTAACTCAGTGAACAGGTCATGCAGATAGCAACATTAACTACTAGAAAAGCCTTAGATATAATTTTTGATGATATTTATACGCCGTACATGGTATTGGCAAACCAACGGCCGCTCGACCAACACGGGCCCCTTTTGTAACTTTTTGCACCGACTTTCGCGGAACCTTAATTGAAAACGGCCCTGGTGTAGCCCAATGCATGTGTGCATCCTAGCTATCACGCTGTTCATTTTGGTATAGCGGACTATAGCCTATATTATAATTTTAGCGTTAATAGGCTGGCGCCCTGCGCTTGGCCTTCGAGTGGCGCTTTAGAAGTTTGGAGTCTTGGTCTTGAGGTTCAAGGTCTTGGTCTTGGTCTTGGTCTTGAGGTTCAAACTTCAAAGTCTTGGCTTGGTCTCGCAAGACCAAGACCAAGACCGGCTGTCAATATGAACAGAATTCAAGAATTAAAAAAATTATCAAGCCTATTTGCATCATAGCCTAAGACAAATACCTACGGACGGATGCAAGTCTTGTTGGTCAGGAAAACCCATCGGCAGCAGCAACTAAGTTATGCTGTGTCTAGAAGCCCTGCCGAGATCTTTCTGAAGCCAGACGGTTTGATAAACCATAGGAGGATTTCTAAAAGGCTCGCGACTTGTACATTTACACCCAGTGCTTGAAAAGCTACTGTGTGTGCCAGCGACTTCAGCACCTGTAGAGTGTAGAACGTTGCTTTTCACATGGCGGAATTTTATGAGGCCCACGTCTTGGTCAGAAAATTCTGAGCGAGTTGGTTTTTATAAAATACAAAAGGCATTTGGAATAACATTTTGCATGAAGGACTTTTGTAAATACGAATTCGGAATTCTCTGCAGTCTGCATTTAAAGTTAATTTGCCTGAATAAAATAAAAAAAACTCACGTTTTCATTAAATTAGCGAGTAGTCCGACTTGAAAAATTTTTTAAAGGAAAAGAAGTCTTGGGTTGAATGTGATTTGTTGGGTCTTGAACTCGGTCTTTGTCTCGAGGTTCAAGGTCTTGGTCTTGGTCTTGAGGTTCAAAGTCTTGATCTTGGTCTCGAGGTTCAAAGTCTTGGTCTGGGTCTTGAGGTTCAAAGTCTTGGTCTTGGTCTCGATGTTCAAAGTCTTGGTCTAGGTCTCGAGGTTCAAAGTCTTGGTCTTGGTCTTGAGGTTTAAGGTCTTGACAACAAGACTGCGTATAGGCTACACAGTAACACAGGCCTATATAGTATAATTATATGGTTACGATTATCTTCAAACTGAAAAAATACGTTGATAGGCCTATGGTTACGATTATCTTCAATCTGAAAAATGCGTTGATATGGTTAGCCTATGATTATCTTCAAACTGAAAAATACGTTGATATAGGCCTATTTACGATTGTCTTCAAACTGAAAAAATACGTTGATAGGCCTATGGTTACGATTATCTTCAATCTGAAAAATGCGTTGATATGTTTAGCCTATGATTAGGCCTATCTTCAAACGGGAAAATACATAGGCCTATTTACGATTGTCTTCAAACTGAAAAATACGTTGATATGGTTATGATTATCTTCAAACTGAAAAATACGTTGATATGGTTACGATTATCTTCAATCTGAAAAATGCGTTGATATGTTTAGCCTATGATTAGGCCTATCTTCAAACTGAGAAATACATAGGCCTATTTACGATTGTCTTCAAACTGAAAAATATGTTGATATGGTTACGATTATCTTCAAACTGAAAAATATGTTGATATGGTTACGATTATCTTCAAACTGAAAAATATGTTGATATGGTTACGATTATCTTCAAACTGAAAAATATGTTGATATGGTTACGATTATCTTCAAACTGAAAAATATGTTGATATGGTTACGATTATCTTCAAACTGAAAAATACGTTGATATGGTTACGATTATCTTCAAACTGAAAAATATGTTGATATGGTTACGATTATATCTTCAAACTGAAAAAAATATGTTGATATGGTTACGATTATCTTCAAACTGAAAAATATGTTGATATGGTTACGATTATCTTCAAACTGAAAAATACGTTGATATGGTTACGATTATCTTCAAACTGAAAAATACGTTGATATGGTAACGATTATCTTCAAACAAAGAGAATACGTATAGCCTACGCCAGGGATGGCGAACCTATGGCACGCGTGCCCAACTTGGCACGCCAACAGATTTTGCTTGGCACGGCACCTAAACTTTAAACTTTCGTTTTTTCATACTTTTTTATATTTCTTTATTTCTTACATTCAACAACTTCTTTCCTGATTGACTGTCACATAAAATTATAGTAACTGTTAAGCTTTAATTTTTAAATGCATTCAATAGATGATGCTAGCGGTAGACGTGGTAGACCGTAAATTTGACTCTTGCATCATGTCAGTCTGCTATTATTGTAAACTCGAATGTGATCATTTGGAAGGAACAGTTTTGGATATTTCGGCAGATAATTAAGTTCTTCGAAAACGGATATCGCTTCCAGACACATTCAACACACTCAAAACAGTCGCATTTGAAATTTTATAGATTTTTCAGTCAATTTACTCGTGCCAATCTTTGTTTGCAACCATGAATTTAATTAAATCAGACATTAAAAACAGATTAACCGATGGCATACAAGCGCTATGTGCGTGGCATTGAAAACAACAAAATACAAACCAGACATAAACCAGCTGCATGGTATCTAATGTCCAGCAGAAAAAAATCACACTGACAGTGTAATGTTCCATATAAAATTATAAATATAAATAAATCGCTTTATTAAGTAGCCACGTCTAAAAATGATGGAAAGGCTTTTCAATATTAGCTTTCGCTTTTTTGGGGGGGTTACTTCCAGGGCTGTAGTGGTAAAAAATTAGAGGTGAGTACACGCTACCAGTTAGTTTTCCGAAACAAACTAGAGGTGAGTATATGCTACAGTATTTTGTGAGTATACGCCACAGTATTTTAATATAAATAAATATAAATATTTTGTGAGGTGAGTATACGGTCTCTAGAGGTCAGTGCACGCTGTATACCCGCGTATACCCTTACTACAGCCCTGGTTACTTCATTGGTTCATTGGTTCGACAGAATTTCTGGCACGCGAAATTTCCCACTTTCTTTAAGAACCATTTTCTGGCACGCGAGCTAAAAAAGGTTCGCCATATGCCTGGCCTACGCCTATAGATATATGGTTACGAATGTGTTCAAACAGAATATGTTGATATGGTTAGGCGTATACGTTTGTCCTCAAAAGGAAAATGACGTAGGCCTATATACATACGATTGTTTTCAAACAAAGAGAATACATGCATATATATAGACTGAATATGCATGGTTACGTTTGTCGTCAAAAAGAAAATGACGTAGGCTGTATACGTACGATTGTTTTCAAACAAAGAGAATACACAGATAGACTATAATTTTATATTTGTCTTCAAACAGAAGAATACGTAGATATGGTTGCGCCTGTCTTTTAACAGACGACTGTGTAGATAATAATGGTTACTTTGTCCTCAAAAAGAAAAAGATGTAAAAAGGACTACGTAGGCGTATACGATTGTTTTCAAACAAAGAGAATACGTTGATGGCCTATATAATTATGGTTACACTTGTCCTCAAGCAGTAGAATATACCTAGACAGGGGCGTCTATCCCCCCTAAGTCATTGGAGCAACGTCATTTTTCTCCCTCTTACTCATTACTCTTACATTTATAGAAAGAACGACAACGAAAGTTAAAGAAACCCTCGTATCGTACAGTGGTTATAGCAGGCAGAAGGAATTTTTCGACATAACATATGTATGCATCTGTATGATGTTGATGTATAGCATACGTGCTCAGTGGCGTCACTAGAGCTGGTGTCACCCGGTGCGGTAAGTCGTGGTGTCACCCTCCAAAAAAAGATTACCTTTTTTCTTTTTTTTAGGAATTCGTCTGCCGACAAACTTTTACTTTTTGAAGGATTTCATCTCCCAAAAAAGTTGATGACCTTTTTTTTTTTTTTAAATAATCCGCCTCTTTTTTGACTTCTTACATCCTTCTTTTTCCGGTCTCCAACCATAATGCCATTACCTCTTTTCCTTTTACAGGAATTCGCCTCCCAAAAAAGTTATCGCCTCATCTTACAAAAAAATTTTCATTTGCTCATCTTGGGTGTCACCCCCCTCTGAGGGTGTCACCCGGTGCGGTCCGCACCCCCCGCACCCCCCTCGGGACGCCACTGTACGTGCTTGTATGCATGTATTATGTATGTATGCGCGTGCATATGCGTATGTATTCATCTAGACATTTAATACAGATATATCCATATGAGTACCCAGGGGCGTCTAAGTCATTGGAGCAACGTCCATTTCCCCTCTTCTTCCCCCTCCCCGTTCCTTCCCCCCTAAAATGGTGGCAGACACACACTGACAGATCTCCACCCCCTATTTTTGGATGGAGCATTTGCTCCAAGGTTTCTGTGGTGTAGACGCCCCTGTGAGTGCCTTACAAAGTAAAGTACTCCTAGGTCGAGTTGGATTTAAGATCATTGAAACAACAAGTTTACGAGTAAGCAAATAATGTTCGGATACTTGGAGAAGCTTATAGTTCCATCAGTACGGTATTTTGGTACTGCACAGAAATCATTGTATTTTGTTTTCTTTTATATTTCTGTTTCGTGAAGCTGCAGGCATTAGGGAAGGCGATGCGCTTGAAGCGCAGCGTCAGAGGAAGTTTATCAAGAGATGAAACATTACGAGACGATGGTAAGTGCTCTGAAAACTATTAATATATACTCTGAGCAATCTTCAAGCACACACACACACAAACACGTACATACATAACATATATATATATATATATATATATATATATATATATATATATGCATGCATACATACATACATACATGCAGGGGCGTAACGTTAGTCTAAAAGCTGGGGGTACCGATATTTAATTTGGTCTAAAAAGTGGGGGGAGAGGTACCAATTTCTTCTCCACTTTCGCTTTTCGCATGGTGGCCATTTTGAACATATTCCATGTCAGTATTCTCATCAATTTTGGCTCTCGGTTTACCTATGTATCTAAGTACTTTCGCACTTTTGGCTGAGACTGCATTCTCTGGGAAGGCACAATAATAAAAATATTGATTGACATTGTTTAAAAGTGGGGGTACAGTACCCCAGCCCTCGTACCCCCACAGATTGCGCCTATGCATACATGCATGCATACATACATACATGCATACAAACATGCATACATTCAAACATGCATACATACATACATGCAAGCATGCAGGCATACATACATGAATACACGCATACATAAATTATGTCTGGGAAAAATGTACCTCTGATCTACTATAGGCCTACTGAAACTGCTCTGCAAACTGCGGGTTGATTAAACACTTACTGCAGGTCACATAACACAACATAAGTGAAAACTTGTAAGCGCAACTTTAAGAAACAGTCATCAGCAGCGCTCCCGACTAAGCATGCAGCTATAGGCTATAGTGAGGTCCGACGACCAAACAGAACAGACTTCAAGCACTTGCGGAACAGGGAATTTTAACCGGAAGACTAATCCAGGATACAGGGCCAACAATGGCAAAACGTTTATGCTGGGTAGTGGACCCCCTAGCTCGAGTGAAGACAAGGATAGGCCCCTACCGTGTGCAGCCGATCGGAGGGAGCTGCGACCAGGAATAGATGAGGCAGAGACACACACGGACCTGAGATAGGAGGGGGCAGTTCCAACTAGCCAATTTCACCCGAGAGTTAGAATCTTATACTCAACGCGTTAAGATTATAGGTAAAGCCCAATCCGGAGTAAATAGCATTCCGAAGTCATTTCCAGAGGAGACAAAGGCGTCGGTCAATGCAGAGGCAGCTTGTGTGGTAAGCGATCGTCGTCGCACAGTGCGAATCGGACGAAGATTCACAGTGTTGAGCGACAATATAACCGATACCGAAACCGAGCTAGGTTCCAATCTTGTTTCAGCCCCATGTAAGAATTTTCCACATGGCTTTCCCCCGCCTCAAATCCGAACTTAGTTGTACAGTATGCAGTGATGGGCACTAAACTAATTTTTTTTAGTCAAACTAAAACTATTTTCCAACTAAAAAAAATAGTTTAACTAAAGTTGGCAACTGATTTTGGAAATTAGTTAACTAAACTAAAAAAAAGTAGTTAAACTTTTTCCAACTATTTTCCAACTATTTACGACAAACATTTTCACAATAAAAGACGTTAAATGAACTGTAATAATGCAAAGCGTCAATGACAATTTCACCTTCAAACTATGCAATGTGTACTGTTCTGGAATACAGTTACATGTGTACTGTAAGTAGTGTATGAATTTGAAAACACAGGCTGTTAATGCTAAAACCATGCAGTGTTAAAATGTTTTTTTGCTGACAGTGTTCAATGTTCACTGTGGAAAAATAGTTGCATATTGCTGATTTTTTTAGTTAAACTTTTTAGTTAGCAACTAAAAAATTTTAGTTAAACTATGGTTTTAACTAAACTATTTTTTTTAGTTAAACTTCTTCCTTAACTAATTTTTTTTAGTTAAACTAAAAGTTAGCAACTTTTTAGTTAACTATTGCCCATCACTGACAGTATGTAAGATAAACTAGCCATGATCCTGTCCTCTAACCTAAGATATTTGCAATTTTGCATGCACTGAGTCAGTTAGCACTGCAGTTAATTAGAAATATTGACTAGGCTATATGTATAAACCATGTACCGGACTAATTGCTATTTACAAAGCTCCTGCGCAAAATCAGTTACTCTGTGAAGCCAAAGAATTGATTAGGCCTGTTGGATCAGGACGAACAGTCATCTATAGGCCCTATCTATAGTCACACTAATTATCGGCGTTTTTTTTATTTTTGTTTCTATTCTTTTTTTACTGTGGGTAGTAGGGCTGATCAATCCCACTCTTGATACATGATTTTCCTTGTATGTTGAACCTTAGATCAATTTCACGGCCACGATGAAAAAGAACTTAGTGTCAGAAAGAGAGCGGACAGAACGTTTGTAACCTGTTGCTGTCTGGAGACTGCCAAAGATTTTACCAACGCAAGAAGTAACTTAAAATAAATATATCTATAGCTAGCGTATGTGACTGTGTGTGTGTGTGTGTGTGTGTGTGTGTGTGTGTGTGTGTGTGTGTGTGTGTGTGTGTGTGTGTGTGTGTGTGTGTGTGTGTGTGTGTGTGTGTGTGTGTGTGTGTGTGTGTGTGTGTGTGTGTGTGTGTGTGTGTGTGTGTGTGTGTGTGTGTGTGTGTGTGTGTGTGTGTGTGTGTGTGTGTGTGTGTGTGTGTGTGTGTGTGTGTGTGTGTGTGTGTGTGTGTGTGTGTGTGTGTGTGTGTGTGTGTGTTTCTGCGCAGGTAACGTTCTTAAAAGTCATTGTATATTCCATTATAAATCTTCAACATGTGGGTGGGCCTATATATATTTGAACAGTCCTTCACACAATTTCCTCGATCTTCTCTATACACTGTAGCTTCAAGCGTATGTAATTTAAGTAGAATATATATATTTTATACAAGCTATATTTCCATAGCAACATCTCGTACAAATTGCATTGTGATTTCATAGAGAACATATTTGCCTTAGCAGCGATTGTTTTACCTCTGGGAATACCCCGGTAATTGAATTATTGAATAATTTAATTATTCCTAGAGCTTAGACAATCGTTGCTACGGCAACATGTTCTCTATGAAATCACAATGCAATTATTACGAGACGTTGTTATGGAAATATAAATTGTATAAAATCACAATGCAATTATTACAAGATGTTGCTAAGGCAGTATATCCTCTAAGACAGAGGTGGACATTTTGAAATTCATTTTTGGGGGTGTTCCCCTGGACCGATTTTGTCCGGTTTTGGATATGTTATCGAGCAATGGTTTCTGAGCAGGAAACCGTTTAAAAAGATTCTGAAACAATTTTTCCCAGGTCCAGCTGAAAATTGCCTGGACTATAGGCCTAGCTCAATTGTCGCATAATGCGGTATATTGGAATAACTTCAGAGCCATGGCAGCAAAGTTAAGCAGCACACCAGAAACATAATTTCTATACCAGACAATATATCCTATGCACAGGAGCACAAAATCAAGATATGCCAAACATAATCCTTTCTGGTCACTTATGCGGTCTATGCCCTACTGTGTAGGGATCTTGAGCAAGTCATGCACTCACAATTGCCCAGCGCCATGCATGTTCTGTCATAACGATCGTGTGCACTTCTGAACTTTGGCAGGAGGACAATATCAAAATACAGTTGTATTGTATTTCATTTAACATTTTAATTCCCAAAAGATTATTTCTATTTTGTTATCTAATCTATTCTACGCTAAAAAAAATAAGATTTTGCTAATCTTTTAGTGTTTGATTTACTACCTGGCTCCGGATGTTCGATATCTTGTGACCGGGAAGGGTGGGCTTTCCAGCGTACGTGCACATGCGAAAAAAACAAGCCCTGCTGCAACTGCTATTGTCACAAGTCGTACGGCGCCGTGTGCGAGCAGCTAATCGTCATCGACACCTTCACAGTCAAAGGCTTAGATTGAAAATAGTAAACAGCGTTTAATGAACACAACGAAATTATTGTCTTTATTTAAGACATCCATAAATTTATGTGTGCAGTGAAATCTGGAAAATTCATTTTAAGTTAACAACACTGAAAAAGCAAATATTATTTTAAGATAATTCATGACAAAGATTATATTAAAATACGTTCGTGACATTTTAAATTAATGACGTTGTCATTGATTCTGTATCGTTGCTGCCAAGTGCACGATAACAGTAAACTGAAGGCGAAGTAGTAGATGTAGTAGTGAAGAGTAAGCTATGTAGAAGGAAGTATAATGTGTACTCTGCATAGGCCTATCCATGGGCGGCGATCCCGGGGGGTCGAGGACAACACCCCCACCTTTAAGAGTGGGGGACACACCATACATTCCCCCACATTTTGAAGAAACACCAAAAAGGTAAAAAATTGCTAGCGCATGCGAAAAAAATGTTGACCTCTTTTTTGACCAGATCAGTTCAAAATTCTTTTTTGACCAGATCAGTTCAGAAGTGTCCCCCCACCTGTCTAACAAGATCGCCGCCTCTGGGTCTATCCAAAAATTTCGTATATCTGCTTAGCTAGATAATAGCGCCTCTGAAGATTAATTATTACAGCCTCAGAAAATTTTTAAGTATATGGTGTGAATGTGACACGCGCCGTCGAGAAAACTACTTCCCCACCACATATTTTACACTTATAGCATTCGGATAACCCAGGACATCTGTTTCTGTAAATTTGCGTTGTTTTCCTTATTCCCGAGATGGCGTCATATGTCGCCAGCTCTTCTGTAACTGTACCAAGTGGTCCTATATAATATATATGACTGCTAACCCCTCACACAAGCACACACACACACACACACACACACACACACACACACACACACACACACACACACACACACACACACACACACACACACACACACACACACACACACACACACACACACACACACACATCTACTCACCTACACACGTGTATGTATTATGTAGGCAAGTGGTTCTTGTGTTGGCCGAACAGAGCAGTAGCATGATTGTGATTTCTTGGGTCTTGGACTTGGTCTTGAGGTTCAAAATCTTGGTCTTGAGGTTCAAAGTCTTGGTCTTGAGGTTCAAGGTCTTGACAACAAGACTAGTTAGTACTGTAAAATCAACAGGGTAGCCTAGGGAATGCAAACCCGGGTTTTGCTTACCCGGGATTTTTCGGAACCCGAAAACCCGGGTTTAACCGCGATTGAAACCCGGGTTTGAACAATGACATTAAATTTTCATTACTATTTTATTATATTAAAATGTAGCCTAACAATATAAACGTAGCCTATTTCGGATGCATATCACTATCATTAATATACTACAAATGCAGCGAAACTCGAAAGATTAACAACAAGAAAGGAGGCCTGCAGGTGAAACAATTACGTTTGAGCGTAATACAAGCTTTGAGCACCACATGAGCCCAGTGTTGTGCACAAGACCAAAAACCTAAGACCAAGACCGAGACCAAGACCGCATGGTCCAAGACCAAGACCGAGACCAAGACCGCATGGTCCAAGACCAAGACCGAGACCAAGACCGCATGGTCCAAGACCAAGACCGAGACCAAGACCGCATGGTTCAAGACCGAGACCGAGACCAAGACCGCATGGTCCAAGACCGAGACCGCATGGTCCAAGACCAAGACCTAAGCCTCAAAACCAATAAGGCCTACCGTAAACGCCATTCTCGATTTAAGCGTAACATAATCCCATCATTCAAATCAGATTTTTATTACATTTTATAAGAACTAATTTAAATCACACAAGGTTTTGTCCCCATATCTTGCCCTGTGAGGTCTGATGAAGAGTCCACTACAGCTAAACACCCTATCAACAGGTGCAGATGTTCATGGGATGCAAAAAAACTAACGATCGCAAGGACCAGTGAATATCGACAACAACATTTAACAAATACTCCACACTCCACTCTCGATCCCACCCAAGCTGTGCTGGCATTAGGTATAGGCGATATAGGTACTGCCTAGAGCGGCATTTCTCAAGGGGCGGAAAATTCCGGCAAAATAAAAATAATATAATTAGTTAATAAGAAATTAAATGGAAATATATGTTTTAGTAAGTGACAGCATTTTTGTCCTTGCTGCTTGCCTATAGCCACAAAACTGTCAGAGGTCGTCTCTGCACCCAAGGTCGAGACCAAAGGCAAATGACCGAGACCAGATGCCCAAGACCAAGACCAAGACCAAGACCGCACCTTTAAGACCAAGACCAAGACCAAGACCGGCACCTTCAAGACCAAGACCGAGACCAAGACCGCATGTTTTCGGTCTCGAGACGGTCTCGAGACCAAGACCGCGGTCTCGAGACCCCATGCATCACTGCATGAGCCACAACAGCTTCCACTCTTCCACCCTAGACGAAGACAGCTTCGGCTCTTGAGACTGGACGGAAGTAATGTCCCCTTTGTGACAGGTTGGACCCGCACGTGCAGTCTTGTCCTCTGCATCGAACGCAAGTATGGGGACCCCACAGCCCCCACAGCCAAAGTGAGGGACGGACATCTGCCAAACTGTCTACGTCAGCGTAAACCGCGGTTGAAACCCGGGTTTGTCGTGATTGAAAAGCGTCACTTTCATCGTCGTTCACGCCGTGAAACTCACAAATGCAGAGTAATGGAAATATAGCGTTAGTACTGCACTTGGTATTACGTAATACTATTTCTACTTACTTATTTATCGGCTCGTTCCAATTGTTTATTCGTGAAGTTATATGAGTGAGGCTTCACTTTTCACACAACGAGTGACAAGGCCGAATGTTGAGTTTGTTAACTCGTGACATTACCTGTCTGAACGCATTTCAGTGTGGATGGCGTCTAACCGTTTCAAACTAAATCCAACGAAGTCCGAGTTTCTATGGTGCACCACCCTACGGCGGCGCCATCTACAGCGTCCTTTTCTTCGGCCTCGGCTGAGCTACGGCGCTATATAAATCGTCTTATTATTATTATTATTATTATCCAGTTCGCATGGTAGCGGTAAACTGTTCTTATATAAATTTAGTGACTTAAAAAGCAATGCTTAAATCAGCAAATTTAAAGCGCGGTGTTTGGGAACACTTTATCGTTCGCGATTCTGTGGAACAGACGGCTCAGTATATATATCATATTCGTTTTATTATTGATCATGTACTGGTTGACAAACCGCAACCGTGGACAAGTTACACTGATTGAAAGTTAGCATAAAGGAAAGAATAATAACAGATTCGAGAAACAACCTATAAAAATTGCTGTTAAATTTTGAATCGTTCAGTAGATGTCATTATATAGAATACGAGGAATATATATAGTTTTTGTCATCTTTCGGTGGGAGTTGAAAGGGGTGGGCACGAGGTCTAAGCCCTGGGCGCAGACTAACTCTAGATGGAAAGAGACTGTTGAGAACGTGGTCAGAATTCCATATTACCGCCTGGAGGAGTCGGTGCTCGGTTTGATCAACTCGTTCAGCGACAGTCAGCGCACTGTCAGTGCCAGTTATGTGAATCGAAACTGAAAATTGTCGGCGGTTCAACACGATGTATGCATATTCATCTCCCGCCCAAGCATAAGAAAAGCCTGCTCAAACACAAGGACGTAGATGACCCTTGTCATCTGCAGAACTTTGGACTTTGTAGCTGCATACAACGACGTTGTTCTTATCGCAAAACATAGTTCAATAATACTTTTCATGTAAAGTTTGGTAAACCCGGTAAAAACCCGGGTACCCGGGTTTTTACTGGCTCCAAAACCGGAAACCCGGGTTTGTAAAAAACCGTCGGGTTTGCATTCCCTAGGGTAGCCTAACCTAGTCCTTAGGATTCTGTTGTAAAGGAGATGGGGAGTGTAATGTCAAAAGCAATCAAAGGGGTTGGAAGGAGTCCAAACCAGGTGATCATTTTGAACATCTTTTATGGACAACCCCTAAAGCACCGGACGACATCACAGGAAGACAGTGAAACAGAACAATTAGGTGTGCGGATGCTGTCGCAAAAGATGACGTGAAAGCTTTTTTGTTTAGCAATATATGTCCAAGAGTTCACAGGTCAAGTGCCAAGTAATTACGCAGTGGGCAGCAGAACAGTGTTATGTCATGCTGTCATTCGCTGGTGTTTGAGTTCAGTAGCAGCACCAGTGACACGCCAGGGGTGCTTCTGCCAGAGAGTTAATTTATCTCTCACATTTAACACTTTCCACCCGCCTCAGAAATATGTCTTGTACAATAATGATCATAATATTCGTAATAATAATAATAATTATTATTTTTGCCCAAAGTACATAATATCACTCAGGATTATCAAAAAATTGTATACCTTATAACAAATACATTATTATTATTATTATTATTATTATTAATATTATTAATATTATTATTATTATTATTATTATTATTATTATTATTATTATTATTATTACAGCTAATAAGAGTAACACAAAAATAATAATAGCAATGAGAACAACTATAAGAATAATTTTAAACAGTAACAATATTAATAGCAAAAACAATCACTGAACGAATTAATTATAAATTAGCAAATTACATACATAATTTGTTAAAATGCAATAGTATCAAAGTAAGCCAAGTATTACGAACACAGCAAAAAGATTATTAGAATTTCTGAAGCAAATCCATTGCATGCATTAAGAATTACTGGCAAGAAACTACACATCGTCATTACTTCAGAGTTTGCAAGAGTAAACAAATGGCAAGATAGTAATACTGTAGGCATTCAGATGTTGCATTTGCTAAAAACATGAAAGCAGTTCCATAGCAATGTCTATACAAATTCTTGCTTACCAAAATACAATACAGACGCTACATACTTCAAAATTTGTAAAATCAACATTAATCACAGGATATTATAATACTGAAGGCATCTAGATGTATCATTTCTTAGAAAAACAATATAGTTAACGTTTATGGCACTATAAATTGTTAAATTACAACAATAGGTAAATAGAAGAAACTTTAAGTTTGCCAAGTTATAGGAAAACATCTACTGGTAATTCTGTAAAAAAATAAACTGCAAGTCTTGTAGCAAGATATAACACAACATAAACTTGAAAGCAGAAACAAAAACTGTGTAAGATTTAGCATAATAGAACATGCTGGAACTTCTTATAACTCAAAAATACGACACAAATTCTTAGAGCACAGGCTGGATTATGCTCCCCAAATTTAATTCAGCTTCAATATTGCAATTTATAACAGATATTAATTCAATAATGCAGTTCTGGATATGGGTTCCAAACATAGTCATGAAAAGGTTCCACACAAAGCATCTTCACTGAACAGGATATCTTACAACTGAAACAAAACCTGTGCTTTACAGCAACTTTATACCTTGAAAACAACATAGGCTCAATAGCAAACGAGGACTAGGCCCTGAAAATATGTTCTTAAGAACAAAATACTGTGACTTTTATGGACTACATCATTATGCCACAAAAAACCATAAATGTATATGCTATTGACTTTCAAATGGTAGTAAAAAACTCTGCTAGCCTCAATAAATTAAATTAGGAAACAGTAATAGTAAGACATAAAAATGCAAGCTAACCTCTATCATAAAGCCTATCAGAACAGTTATTTAATAACACAAATTAAAACAGTTTTAGCTCAGCAGTTAACACAGTAATATCATAGTAGTTAGTCTCAAATTAGATATGAACTTATAAAAAGCAAGTAATACTGAATGTAATTAAATACTGATAGTGTTTAAATGTTGCTTTTGCCAGCACAGATCCTCTAAGTCGATAAAATAACAAAATAAGTTGTTAAATTATTTCAGCATACATATAAGAGCAGCACAGCACATGGCTGAGCCACATTCATGGCACATAATGGCAATAATACTCAAAGGTTTAAACGTTGGATGAAAAACTTCGCACAACTCAGTGCAGTACAGGTCCAAGTGATCTGTGTACGACTACGTCTTGGCACTGGTCCAGTAGGTCACGGAACGACTCGACTGAGACTTCGCCTTTTGGGCTCTGCTTTGCTGCCATGTCGTACAGACAGTCAAAAGTCTTGCAGTCCATTTTCACACCAATGTTGGTGAAAATATCGCAGATCTGACAAACACGTGACGATAATTGGTACAGTAGTTGAACTTTAACTTAGTTAATTTAAAATATTACTGCTAATTAAAACATTACTGTTTACTGCAAATAAACAAACTGGATACTAGTTCTGAAACTCGAGCATGATCCAGCATGCATTTACAAATTTTTTCAGCTCAGTGGCCATTCAGGAAAATGGAATTTTCATGTTTTTCAACTAACTTCTTCGTATTCTTACAATCATGCTCAAAATGTCTCTGAACCAGTGACAGGCTGCTTGACCTAGATCACTACTAGACTGCTCCTGAACACAAAAGACTTCAGCTTAAGAGTAAGCAAGAACCACAACCCTATAATGCTCTCTGTATTTAACTATCCATTGCATGAATATGGTTTTCCTCACTTACAAGCACAACTACAAATAAAAGAACATGCTTAAACCATACATGCATAAGCTTGAATTCATTGTAAGTATTGAAACTGTTATGACATTTAACTCCTTCTTGGGATGAAAATACTTAAATAACTTCCTGCCTGTGTTAAAACCCAGGAGATACATGTATCTGAAGGTGGTTCCTCTCTCATTAGAAAAACATTAGAGATACATAGAGGAGATTCTTTCGTGCTTAGTAATACAAAGAACTAGGATATTTGAGCAGGGCAGCTATATACAAAGTTCCCTCTAAGCCGAAAATTCATTATGCAAAATTTTGAACTTGCTGTGAATCAAGTTTTTATAAATACTTCATATTGTTTAACCATTTCTTGCATAGCACAGAGCCACAATGATGCTGCTCTGCCACAGAGCTTAGTACGAACATTGATTAGTTACAAGTCGAAGAACTGACTGGTACTTCTTGTTTATGTCTTGATGAGGAGCTACTAAGACGAAGAATGAACTAAGAGGTATGTACTTACTTCCTGCTTCGAACGAGGAGCCAGAATATCTCGTTCATAAACACCATGCCAACTGAAAATGGACGGATGCATTAGACCCCAGACGTCTGCCTGGTCGCCGTAGTTAATGTAGTTGTCACATCTGCGAATCTGAACAGCTGGCAGGTCACTTCGAACAGATGGAGTGCCATACTTCCGGTAATCTGGATAAGTTATAGGAAACGACATGCATGAAAATTACCAGAACCAGTCAATTTTCAAGGAAGTGGTGTAACAGATCATTTTAAATTAGCTTCAACCTGAAATCAGTTTCAAATTTAAACACCCATAAAATGAAAAATCTATAAAGCCTACAGCTACACACAACACTTTAGTACCTAAAATTAGAGAAAAGTGCACACAGAATGCAAGCATTAAATTCAGGTTGTATACATCACACAGATCTACTGCAGTTGCAAATGCAAATTACTATAGCATCACTTCAAGAGAAACTTACGAGAAGTGCTCAAGATCTTATAAAATGAAAGTCCAGTTAATTAATTATGATAGTCTACATGAAGCTCACTTTTTGTGCAAACCCCACCAACAATGCCGTTAATCATAGAAGAAGTTGTCTTCATGTTGGATCCTGGTCTGTCAATTTGTTTGGTTAGGCGTACTGGAACACCGTCAACAAGTTCAACATCAGACACAGGGACATCTAAAACAGTAAAAATTCTCTGTTGCCTCTTATGAGCCCAACAAAAGTAGATACTAGTTTAGCAACACAGAGTACTTTTAAGGTAGAGAGACTGCTAACTATTTTCACCCATTGCCTTTACTTGATCTTAAATTGGTTTCAGACTCACAGAAGAAATTATGCGCTTAAATTGACAAACACTGAAATTTAGAAGTAAGGAGTATTAAATATCCACAAGGGATAAAAGAATTAACAGTTTTAGGCAAGACTAACTTCAATTGGGTGCCTGGAAATAAGTTGTCTCTCATCATTTTTAGGTTTTTGAAGGCAGAAGAAATACCATACACCTAAGATTGATGCCAAAACTGCCTATTTACAATCAGGCAACAGCTTCATTGTAAATGAAGTTTATTAAATGAACTCATAACATTGCCAATGTAAACATGTTGATGGTACTTATACTTTCAGCATGTATTGTGCAATACTGACCTTGCACCTCAGATTTCAGCTTTAATGACTTTGAATTTGTAATAAGTGCTTCGAAAATAAAAATACATTAAATACAGTTGCCCAACAGAGCTCAAACAGATGCACAGGTTTGGGGTTATCCAAAAAGGACTTCCACACTAAATGACCTAATTTAACCCCCTTCCTCCCGTTGCCTGCATTTGACATTAAACTCCTCAATCCCCTTTACAAACATGGGCACTTCAACGGAGTACTAAGACCTAGATTAGGCTACCCTGCTGATCACCTGGTGCTAACAGTGCTACTGGGAGGGGGACTTTAATACTGTGCATTCAGCAGAGGGACTCTAATTGGATCCAACCCAGTGCAGACACCCAGAGAAGACAGCGTTATTAATGTTGTTCTTGCTGAAGAAATATTACAAAATTTATTAACTTGGCAACCAATACTGGAAATGAAATGTTGACAATTAAGTACCATGGTGGATCATAGCACCAATTCAATTCCACAGGATTCAATAAAGAGAAAACAACAAACCGGGTCCAGAAGGCAGTCCAGTTGGCATGATATCTTTCCAGTTGAGAAAGTTGGCAAATTCCACGTAGTCTATATATCCATCGCGATTTGCATCACAGTAATCCATTAAGAGCTCCAGATATTTACGACTGAGTGGAAGATTGAACTGCAGACATGCCTCACGCAATGACTCTATGTCAATCTTCCCAGTTTTAGCCTAAACAACAAGATCACCAACTGCATGCACTACTATAAACGCTGTATGTGTCTTTGTCCATTAACACTAAATCGATTGCTTAGAAAGTTATGCAGTGGCATTACTGCAGTTGTTACTATAGTTACTCATCTGCTGACAGGCTTTCAAATATAAATACCAAAATGTGCATATGCTTAAAATCTGAATTTTTGCTTATCAATGGGAAGTAAAATGCACGTGCACTGCTGAAAGATCTCACTCAATAAAACTGTAAAAAGATGAGCCAGGTTCACGGCTTTACAGTTGCAATTAAAACAGGCAAATACATACATAACAAGCTTTCATTGGCTACAGATTGCAATAATTCTACGGATAAAGAGATCATCACAGCCCAACAGCAGCCTAACATTTCACTGCAGACTGCATAGTTGCCAAATTACTTAATAATAAGATGACCTGCAACAAATATCTTAAAAGAGTGTGAATAGTTAATCATTGTTTGATTTTAGAAATGAATTAGTAAAACAGTTGAGTGAATGCAACAGAAAAGACAACCTTAGGTCTATAAATGGCTTACATTCTTATAGATAAGCCTCACCACCTCAAGAATTCCTATCCAGATCCATCCAGTCCCCCACTTTCCAATCTTTCTCATCCCAGATGGAATCTGCCTTAGCAGCTCCTCTGCCTCCTTATCTCCCTGGTCTTCCGGCAACTGTACTTGGACCTCCACTTGGTATCTCTGGACAACCCCTCTGACATGACACAGCGATCACTAATAAGTTGATGCATACACGTAGCTTTAAAGTAGTGCTTCAAAAATTTTGAAATTACAATAATGAGTTGAGTACACTACATTTCTCATATTTTGTGCAGCATAGCAACACTTAATTCCACAACTAATACGCTTACTATGTGGTAATAGTTTTAGAAATTCTTACTTTATCGTAAAATTCAAATGCCTGAAGAAGCGTGTCAAAGTTTTGGCAGTTGGCTTTCTTCAGGTGATGTCTGACAAAAGCAACTAGGCTACTTTGCTTTTCTTTCCCACGCTGATAGTTGTCAGGCGTACGATAGTGAATAAGCTCACCAACGCCGTAAGGCTCAGGCGGTCTGTACATCCCAAAGCTGTGGTCCACAGGTACATTCAACGTATCGCGAATCCTAAATCACAAATTGAAACCAATCATCCAGTAAGTCAACCATAAAACAACTAAACCCAAAAATCAACCTATCACTGAAAAATCATTAACCTGACTAATTGCTATCACCAGGGGTGTAACTTTGGTCTAAAAAGTGGGGGTACCAATTTCTTTTCCACTTTCGCTTTTCGCATGGAGACCATCTCTGGGAAGGCACAATAATAAAATATTCATTGGCATTGTTTAAAAAGTGGGGGTACGGGTACCCCTCGTTCCCCCCACAAATTATGCCCATGGCTATCACAATCGCACCTCATCAGACTCGCCAAGTCTCTTACGAGGCATCACACAAATGTTCTGTTACAACTTAGAGTTGATCAGGAAGAAAATTAAGATCAAAATACTATGGTATGTTCGATTTTAATAAATGATCATTTCTTCTAGTATTCAACAATATGCTCATAATTAAATCTGTTCAAACTTTCAAATCAACTGTAAGATGACATGGCACATGACTGCAGAACTTTTATATTCTACAGTTAAAATGGAAATTACGTACGGATCAAGAGTCTTTCCCAGCTGGTGTTGGGTCCTTTCACGAAAGTCGTCCTCACGCTTGCTAACAAGTGGTGCCAACTTCTGTGCCTCTGTAGTCTGCCACCATCGCAACGATTTCTTTGTCTGTAGGCCTGTGTTGTCGTGAGGTGTTTCCATTCCAAACGTCTTTTTCGGATTGAAAGACGGGTTGGCATAGTAACGGCTCAAGTGCTCAGAGGGGTTGAAGTCGTTGTGTGTCAAGACGTACAGGTCATGACTTTTGGCAGCATCAGTATGAACTTCATCATAATTCTTGTCAGGATTGATCAGTTGTCCAGCCGATCCATCTGTCACAGGAATAAAAAATAAAGTGCACTATAAGTAAAATACACCACACATTAAAAACTACAATTAAAATATATAAAAAATAAGAAACGAATTAAACAAACTTTAAAAACAAAACATACTACAAAAAATCAAATAAACTATATTAGAAAATCGAACAGAACAATAAAAAATTAAGCATATAAATTATAATATATACTGAAATGGTAAACAGTGACTATCTGTGCAAATTTCAGCAGAGGCTCAGCTGCTAAAGGCCATCGGTTTCTTGGGGCTCAGCATTTAATCACACAGCATATGGAAACGGTATTAGTTACTGTTCAATGGCGCTGTGTCATAACAACAAACATTAGTGATGCCCTCCTCCATCCAGGCTTGGGACTGGCACCATCCAAGTATGGTAGTGACCGAGTCTACAACATACTGAACTCTAACTATAGGTAAAAAGCAACTTTACTGTTCAATCATTCCATTGAAGAAAAAGGTTTCATATCCTCTATTCCTAATACTGAGAAATCCTTACAAGATGGCAACTCACCTCGTTCAGACCACACTCCAAACGTGAACATCGTGGGATCAATTTTAGCTGGTAGACGCTTTCGCTGGTCAGGTTGGGCGCCAAGTGGAGCATTCTGATGACTGGCATAGAGGTTCTCTCGCCTGTCCTGGAGGTGCTGCTGGAAACGACTCTTTGGAAGTGGATTGACAAGTCGCCTGACATCACCGTTTGACTGAGTGCAAACCCCGTGCGTCATGATCCCTGCAACAGTCTGTTCTGGGTCATAGGCTTTGCCATGGTAGACGCGGATTTTGCCATAACTTGGATTGTAGGTGGCCTTGAACCGACGAACTACTTCAGGTGAAGGTGGCTGAAAACAAATTTTGTATGTACATGTGTATCAGGATATCTGTTACGTGCCTGTTAAGAAACTATAAAAGGTGCCTGTGCTACATTGTGCTTGAGGCCAAAAGTCAAACAAAGTGCTTTAACAATACAAAGGTATTCATTTAAAAATCTGACCTCATGAAGCCTGTAATGTTGAACAGAGAGATACTGATAAACTGATATCATGCTAAAGTTTAATCAACTTAACTTAGCAATCATTCAGCATTGCTTTAACAATACAATGTTAATAACAACATCATCTGATAGAATCATTTGACAGAATTACTCATACCATTATGCAAAACTGTAATAAGTGTAATTCATGTTCATTTGTATTTTTTCTTACATCAAACACAGTATTTACATTCACATACTAACCAACTTAAAAAATACAGTTCTAGTAATTGAATAAAGTCACATTTTTGACCACAGTGGGTTCATTACTGTCACCAGTTTCCACCAATGGCAGTTTCCACTGCCTGCACACCTTTCTTGAAACACCCCTACTATTGGACATGCAATCTGGGTAGGTATATGACAGCTATTTGGGCAAGAAGGGATGAGTGGAAAGCAGCCAATGTCAGAAGCCACTCCCTCATCATTGAGCCCAGGGTCCATGCTTCAACTTGCCTCAACCACTCTTGTCTGCACTGAACACATTTGGATGGACCAGGTTTGCTGTGCATGCAACCTCCTCGAATGGAGACAGTGGTTCAGTGCAGACAATGGCACACATTATTAATGTCTGTCCACAAATTCTTTTTCAAGCGTGGACTAATGGCTCATCTTGCTGATGAGCCATTGCTCTTGCTGCTGGCTGGGCACAAGCCGCATATGCTAGATGAAGAGGAGTGGCATGAAGTGAGCATGCTTAAGACCACCACTCAATGTTACTGTCTGGGTTAATATGATAATTACTCAACTTAATGTTGTACCAATTCACCCTATAACAAAGAAACACTTACCCTTGGTTCAGTTACCATACATCGAGCCACTGTCTCCCCAGTATACGTCAGCATTCCAGCCTAGGTTAAAAACAGATTTTCACACATATTCAACAACTAATGACCAATGACTGACTCACTGATTATTAATTAATACATTGATTGGTAATAATTAATAGGTCAACAAATCGACTGTCTAATACTAGTAAATAATTAATCAGGACACTGTGGATAAAATTGTATCACTGAAATTGTATCACTTAATGCCAATTATGTGTACTGATATACATCAATCTAATGAGTATGTACAGCAACATTATTCTAATTTCTAAAGCTGACATCCATCAGTTGTCCTGTTGGCAGGTTGAAAGCGTTATGCTTGCACTTTGACCAACAGATTCTTATACTTCACAGTTTGTATTTGAAAGTGTAATTGCCTATTTATATAAAAGAACCTCTTCAAGAAATCTCATCAGAGGTGCTCCTTACCTGATTAACCAAGACCATGATTGAAGAGAATGATCTTCAAATGCTTGCAAAATAGAGGTATGAAAAGTAGAACAAGCTCATGTCACAGGTTGCAGGGAAGTCTGTTCCAGAATGAGGGGCTGACCATGGCAAAGATTACCTATTGCATTTTGGAAGTATGTGAGGGGGAAACAACCAGATTACCCTGTGTTGCAGAACGAAGAGATTTACAACCAGGTAATGGTGACACTGGTATACACAGCTCTCTAAGGTAGGATGGAGCACAACCAGCCAAAGCAGCCACATATCAGTATAAGGATCTTAAACTGGATGGATGTGCCTTTGCAAGGGCAGCCAATGCAGCTCATCCTGCATGAAGTTAGATATGGCAATACTTCAGAATTCTACCAATTCTAACGATGAAAGTGTACGAAAAAAACAATAATAATAATAATTTCTTTTATTAATTCAAACTGACAAACACAGTAAGATTACATTGAAACATGACAGCACAATCAAGATCTTAATTAAACACACGGTTTGGCAGCCATGCAAGGCGCCGCTCTAGAGGGGGTTACGGGAATCGATCCGCGAACTTAATGCTCTCCTGGCCATGAGTGTTACCATTACTCTATCCCCTCCCAAAAGTAACTGGGAACCAATGCAGCTCGTCGTTAAAGTGTTAAAACAGAGTGAACTTGTTTCCAATTACAATTAATCCAAGAGAAAGGGCGGCCAGCAGAAATGGCATTGCCAAAATATATAACCTCCAAGCAGTGTTTTTCATAAACGTTTGTTCGTTATGAATGACCACCTTACCTTACCCTAAAAATGGTTATTAACATAGGCCGAGAATAATAACTTACTGACCTACATACTTGTTGATTTTTCTAACGTTGTACTTGCCGCGTATAATTCAGGCACCACGCGATCATGGAATTTTCCCTCGTACACTCGCTGACCGTGGATTTTGGGATGCTGGAAATCACATTCATTGTTCTTCAACATGGTCGTGTTGGTTGCAGCGCTGTCAACGTGACCCGAGTTGTCAACACTGTTGTTCAATTCCATTCTAACATCACCCATTTCTCTCTTTAAATGTCTGCAAATGAAAAAAATCAAACTTATAATGGAACATTTAAATTATGAACATCTTCAACACATTTAACAAGTCAGTAATAATTTAAAAGTGACAGTCCAGATAATTTTTTAATCCCTATGCAGCTTTCTACCATATAACGAAAATGGCGTAAAATAATAATAATAATAATAATCTTTTCTTTATTTATGCGCCTGCTAACTGCACTGCGCTGTGCAGTGAACATACATATAGTAGAAACGGCAGCCACACAGGGCGCCTTACATACATGTATACAGTAGAAGCATATGATAACAGTTTTACCAGTCTTGTTGTCCTCGAGACCAAGGTCTTTGTCTCGGGTGCACTCGAGTTCGTTTTTAAAAGTCTTGGTCTTGGTCTTGAGGTTCAAGGTCTTGGTCTTGGTCTTGACGTTCAAGGTCTTGGTCTTGGTCTTGAGGTTCAAAGTCTTGGTCTCGCAAGACCAAGACCAAGACCGGCTGTCAATATGAACAGTCAACTCAAGAATTCTGTATCAAGCCTGCTTGCTTGCATCATACGACCAATATCTATGGATGGATACAAGTCTTGTTGGTCAGGATAACCCATTGGCAGCAGCAACAGTTATTCTGTATCAGACGGTATGATAAACCAGGGGTCTCCAAAGTACGGCCCGCGGGCCACATCCGGCCCGCTAAGGTCTCTATTCTGGCCCGCGAAACTCTCCTTGAAAAAACAAACTAAATTGGGAAAATTGATAATTTTAACCCGTGTTGTTTCCACTGTTAGCTGCATTCGATCTCATGGACTCAATCATCGCCAATTTCGTGACCTCCTGCTGGAAATGGATGCTGAGTTTCCAGACCTACCTTACCATACTTCAGTGAGATGGCTAAGCTGTGGAAAAGTTCTGGCTCGATTTTTTTAGCTTCGAACTGTGATTGAATCATTCTTAAATGAGAAGAACCGTCCACTTGTGTTGCTCACAGACAGTGAATGGCTCTGGAAATTAGCCTTTTCAGCAGATTTAACCATGCACCTGAATGATTTCAATCTACGAATGCAGGGTGAAAATTCACTCATTTGTGATTTGTACTCCAAGGTGAAAGCTTTTCGTCAGAAGTTAACATTATTTGATACTCAGTTAGCAAGAAGCTGCTTATCTCACTTTTCACGCTGTGACAAATAATTATAGCCAGGAAGCTGCGACTCCGTTTCCAAGTTTGTTTGCTCAAGATGTCATTTCCGTTTTGAAACAACAGTTACAGGAACGTTTCTCTGATCTCGATGCATGCTCTTCGAAAATAAGAATTAACCTTCTAAAATCCTTTTGACTCTGTCAAGACTGTCATTGAAGACTTACCTCCTGAATTACAAATGGAAGTTATCAATTTGCAATCCAATGACATCCTGAGGAACAAATTTAAGGAAGGAAATTTGACTGAATTCTACAAATGCCTTCCATCTGACCAATATGTTCATTTAAGAAACTTTGCTCGTGAATTCAGTTCAGATTTTGGCACTACGTATTTGAGTGAGAAGACTTTTTCCAAGATGAAGTACACGAAATCCTGCTACAGATCGCAATTGTCTGATGAACATTTGAATGCCTTACTTATGATTGGAACCACTCACTTTGAACCGCAGTTGGATAGAATTATTTCAGAAATGCATCAATTTCATGCTTCTCACACTAATCAGGACTAACGAAAAACCATCTTAGGCTAATTGTTATTGATATCTGCATTGAAGTTCTGCACTGCATCAGACCTCAGGAATAAATAGTCCGTTAACAGTTATTCGTTCGCGGTTTTTTTCCCGGAGTTTTGGCCCGTGGAGCTTTAGAAAGTCAGCAATGTGGCCCCCCGCTGGAAAACTTTGGAGACCCCTGTGATAAACCATGGGAAGATTTCAAAAGGACTCACTCACTATCTGTAAATTTACATCCAGTGCTTGAAAAGCTTCTCTGTGTGTGTGTGTCAGCGACTTCAGCACCTGTAGAACGTATTTTTTCACATGGCGGAATTTTTATGAGGCCCACCAGGCACGTCTTGGTCAGAAAATTCTGAGCGAATTGGATTTTATAAAATACAAAAGGCATTTGGAATAATTGTTTGCATGAAGGACTTTTGAATTTACAAATTCGGATTTCTCTGCAGTTTGCATTTAAAGTTAGGCCTAATTTGCTTGAATAAAATAAAACTCATGTTTTCATTAAAATAGCGAATATTCCGACTTGACAATTTTAGAAGTTTTGACCTGATTGCGATTTTTGGGTCTTGGTCTTGGTCTTGAGTATCAAGGTCTTGGTCTTGGTCTCGAGGTTCAAAGTCTTGGTCTTGGTCTTGAGGTTCAAGGTCTTGGTCTTGAGGTTCAAGGTCTTGGTCTTGGTCTTGAGGTTCAAGGTCTTGGTCTTGGTCTTGAGGTTTAAGGTCTTGACAACAAGACGGAGTTTTACAGGAGTCGAATATAACTGTTTTTATACGGCAGCCAACAGGGTACCAATCACGGCCTACTATTCATTTAACCACCGCTGCCATCTAGCGAGTGGAAGGCTGAATAAACCTTACGGGGTATATGTGATTCGATCTTGGTATCTACTGCTCTTCACGCCAGTGTGTCATCCATTACCTTACAGGATGCTTCTAAACAACTAGAAAATGCCACCTTTCAGTAACCTACCATTCACTTTTCTGCACCATATTACACATCACTCCAGCTAGTTTTCCTAATTGCCAATTAGAATGTAGGTTTAAAGTAGAGGGATAGGAGCAGGGGCGTCTACACCATAGAAACGTTGGAGCAAATGCTCCATCCACGAAATAGGGGCGGAAGATCTGTCAATGTGTGTGCCACCATTTTAGGGGGAAGGAAGGGGAAGGGCGGAAGAAGAGGGGGAAGGGAAGTTGCTCCAATGACTTAGGGGGGATAGACGCCCCTGGATAGGAGGGCAGTTTAGGTGGAATGAGATGCTATAAATCCAGATTGACAAGATGGGAGAAGCTGAGACTGTTCAAGATAGGGAAGAAATTTTATAGCAACTATATAGGTACTCCAGTGCTTTAGACAAAAAGGTGAGGTTAGCACTAGTTTGAAGAAAAAAATGGGGTCAAGGTTACGCTTTTTTAGAACATGAAGAACTAAGGCCCGATTTTGCGATGCCGGAAGGGACCCTTCAATGAGGGACCGATTACAGGTATGGACCAAAAATTGGGCTATAGCATCTAACACACTAACAATGACGAACGGGCCTAGCTACAATTAGGCTACCCTCACAGAGTATGTTCAAACACAGACAATTCGCATTTCAACGTGAGGGGTAAAACTCAGTGCCGTTTTAAGGCCTAGGCACGCGAGGCCCGGGCCTAGGGCCCCGCGCAGCGGGGGGCCCCGCGGCGGCCCAGAAACAAAATAACAATATTGTAAGTTCTGTTCTAACAAGTAACAATTCTGCAAAGTAAAGTAAGAAAAATAACACATTTTTATTTTTTTTTAAACAAACGTCTGCGGTCTGCATTTTTAGTTAAATATAATTATTGGTAATAAATCAGAGCGCTATAGAAATAAATCAATAATTTTAACGCATGGCGACGATGGAGCACAACTTGCTGTAGGGCCTACGCTATTGGCTATTATGTTTGTTTTAATTTGTCTGCTTTTTCACAACGCTATTCAAGGAATTTCTTATGTCTTGGTAAGTTAATATTAATTTTTAATATTAAATCTCTCTGTCCTATAATCTAGTCATTTTATAAATTGTTTTAAACTTTAAATTATAAAAAGGCCAAAAAGCGTATCAAATTTCGCACAGTTAATAGGATAAATAGAATGATGTTGGCGTGTCGGCGATGAGTCGGTAGTGAACTTGGCAAACTTATTTAACTTAACAAAATCACTTCATTTCCACCTCCTCCAGTGTATAAGGTTGAGGTTTTTTGATAGTTTCTACCCTTTTTGTTATGCAGATTAAAATTCTGATTGTCAGTTATCATCGTCGTTCACAGTGAACCGATTTGCAATTTTTGGCCAATTATCACTACGATCAATTAAACGAAATATCAGACAACCCATCAAAATGCGTAGAAATTATATGAGTGGTGCACTATGAGACAATAATTATTTTGAAGAATATGAACGCAGAGCCAAAACACAAACTCACAACGCAGAGTACTACGACAGCCAGAGACGAATTCCTAAAAGAAATATGCGAATTACATTTCTGGAAGGTCCTGCAAATGACACTGTTATGGATGCGAAGACAAAATTTACAGTTCAGACGTACTTGCCAATCATCGACTCATTGATCACTGAACTAAACAGACGTGGAGAAGCTTATGAAGAAATCAGCAGCAGATTTACATTCTTAATCAAACTGGTACACTTGAATGCTGAACAAATAGCAGAATACAGTGTAAAGCTTGCAAAGTTCGATCCTCAAGATCTTGACCAACACGAACTAATTTCAGAATGTGAACACCTCAAATGCTATATTTATGTCAGTTGCAAAAACAACAGTGCCATCTATGTCAACAATCTATGCCATGATAAAGAATGACAATCTGGAATCAACGTTTCCAAACGTTGAAATTGCAATAAGAATGTTTCTGTCAATGATGGTAACAAACTGTACGGGTGAACGTTCTTTCTCAAAACTTAAATTAATCAAGAACGAGCTTCGCAGCCGTATGATGCAAGAACGATTGAACTGCCTGTCTGTCATGAGCATAGAATCAGATGTGTTGGAGTCTTTGAATTTCGATGATATTATAAAAGACTACTCAGAGCAAAACACGAAAGCGATGTTTGTAAGAAACTGTCGTTACAAAGTCACAATCCATGTATAGCAAACATGTACTCATTATAATCACACTTTCAGTTTGTATAACAGATAAACAATGGAAACTGTAAAGTATGTTGAACTAAACATTTATTCACTTGTAGTACAAAGATTGATGTGTTAGCTGTGTTATTATGAGTTTAGTAACAGTATACTATATTAATAAATTTAACAAAATGACACATATGCACATATAATGCACTAATGCAATACTCTGTATCCGAGACTGAGATATTGAGACGGAAATCGGATTACGTTTAAGGTTATTTAGGGTTTGTGCGGGTTGTGCCTAGGGCCCCCAAACTCCTTAAAACGGCTCTGGTAAAACTAATCGGTCACCGTCCAGCAAAAAGTTCGTGTACTCAAACTTCGACATAAATACATCTAATCTAATCTAAGAACCTAGCGTCACGCCGTCACCGTCCTAAATCTCAAGGCATTAGTCAAAATCGCCGTACAAGTTACAACCCAAATTCCAGGGTGAGCCCGATCGAAAACATGACTCTGGCCATGCAGTTTTTACGTTAAAGCACATTTATTATTTAGTTCTGAGTTACCGAAAAATATTCAAGCGCTACATAAATTACAGTTCACCTAAATTCAAATACAGTGACCGCATGCAGCGAAACTGCTGCATTTGCAACATTAAATACCCGTTTTAAATGAACGATTGAAACTAATTTCCAACGTACGTGATGGCTTTTCAAAACAAACACGATCCTTTACAATCTTGTTGAGAACTTTTCAGCAACCCTGATATCCAGAATGACGGCTGCCTATGGCAACCGCGTCTACGATTAATGAACCGTTTGCCTGGTATAGTTTTGTAGCGCTGACAAATATCAGGTATCATAATGTTTTAAAAACTTTCTTCTGAAATATTTTAAAACGATTTAACTCAATTAATTTATTTAGTGTAAGTGTTTATTACCTCGTCAGTCAGACAATTACTAAAACGACGCGGCGACCATTCAAAAAGACATCACCTGATAAATTAAGGAAAATGAGCGGCGTGTTGTGAACAAACATACCAAGCAAACGCAATAATAATTGAAAATATAGTATACATATACATAAAATATAATGCATAAAAGTTAAGAATCTAATACTCAATTTAAATTAACTAAATTCAAAGACTGACACAAGTGCTTAAAGTACTTGAGATAAGCATAATAAAGTTACGAGAGGAAATCCTACTAAGATTTGCTATCTAGATAATTACAATATTGAGCTCTAAGTGTATAAATTTTAATATTTCTTAAAGTCTACGACTCTAAGATCTTTGCTTAAAATGCGAACCTTTTAATTTATTATAAGCAAAGAACTCGTAGGTAAAAACATTTCAGGATCTAGCACCTTACATGAAACTTTTGCTAGTTCTTCCTCTAGAAGTGGCTACAGTTTTATGTACCCGCGGATATTTAGTTTCCAGATTTTCTGCTTACCGGAAGTGTTAAGAAAAATAAAATACCATTAATGTTTGAGAATTTTCGTCAAAAGTGGTCGGTTTTGTCGATTTCTTAAGCAGTTAAACTTTTGGCTGAATCATCTGTTATTAAACGATTTTACTACATTTTTTGGCTATGAGATAAGGGTTTTGTGTGCAGGATGAGAATCTACTGCCTCTACTGTCAGCAGAGTGATAGTTGTTTCTCTGATATCTTAAAATCCGTGTTTAATGATATTGTGCAAATTTTCATTCGAGCATAGTTTCTGATGCATTCAGTAATTGGGTTTCAATATATGCTGTCTTAAATATAGTTTCTTGGCGTTGTATTTAACTAATGTACGACTTCGTAATTTCCTGTGGTAGCAATACAGTAGTTACTTCTAAACTAGGTTGAACATGCCGTGCTTCCAAGCGTTGACGTGCAGATTTTAATAACGGGCAAAGTTGTTTTGAAGGCTAGTTTCATATGCATCAGTGGTGCAACCCTACATAGTAAAGACTGCCTTATTATCTCATATAGATCTGTAAACTTGAAAAAGAATGGCATTAGTGTTTAAAAAAGAATTAGGATTATCGTTTATGAAATCTATTATTTTAAGCATATTAGAATAAAGCGAAACCATTTTGCAAATAATGAAAGTACTACTTTTAACAGCTATTTTTCATTAATGTGATATTTTAATTGAAATTGATCACAGTAATGCTTGTGGTGGTTAGTAGCTGATAATTATAATTGTAATTTGATTACTTTGCAAATTAATATGTAAAAATATGTCAAAGAAAAATGTGTTGAAAAGGTAGAACACATTGTCGATTCCATGACCATAACCACAAATTTTATTACTTCTTGTAACATGCAATAACAGAAAATAAGTTCATGTAGTACCATTGCTAACACGAAGTAAAGGTAGAGAAACCCCTAAGGGACCTAGGTCACGCTAACAGGGTTACCCATGTACATGAAAATGATAGCAGCTGGCTATATAATATCATTACTAGGAGTATTAGGTCTTAACTAGTTAACTAAGATTAAAAGTTAAATCACATTCAGTGTCAGCACCAAACCTAGCGTGCACATTCAAAGATATACAAGCATTATGTTTAAGCGCATCTTCAAAGTTATTTACTGGTTGATGATTGTAATGGAAGTCATTTGTTTTCTAATTATCAAGCATTTGTATAGATCTATGATAAACATCACTTTCTTGGAACAACTTTGAATTCAACAAGAACATTCGTGAATTGTATGTGTAACTCAAAATAGCAATAGCTGTTATAATTGAGATAAATTTGAAGTTTATTCTTTTTAACTCTGCTCAAAGTTTGGCATCCAAGCCTACTTTTGCAGTCTTCCTTTTAAGTCTGCCTTGGATTTTGAGTTCTTTTCATACAGATTTTTCATGGATTATTCTGCAATGAAAGTGGCTGTTGTTTGGGACTGCATAGCAAGGAATTGCACAGATATTCAGTTCATATTGTTCTTCTGTACTGGGACATATTGTCAAACCTGGAGTAACATGCTGCTCTTTACTCCAAAATTATGATTTTTCTGTGTTATCTTGACTGCATAATGCATCCTTGAAGGTTTGCGAGACTTGAAACGCGGCACTCTGGACTAAGCTGGTGCCCTGCACTTAGCTTTCGAGTAGTGCCTTAGAAATTGGAGTTTACGATTATAATGCAAGAAATCAGTTTGTTTCAGAAGTTGTGATGTTTCCGTTAACAATATTTACTAAAACCTGTTAATGAAAACTTAAGAAGGTGTCCATTAACTACAACTATAACTAAGAAAATCTCAAGCAGTGACAACAGCAAAAGTTGAAACTAAACTTGAGCATTTGAACTAGAAATAATACTAAAACTCAGTCTAATAGTAATAATGAAACTAAAACTGGAACATAAGTATACCCTGATTAATATTTACTTGCTTGACTTTACTGTGTTGGAAATTTGGGTATGCATACTTCTGGTGGTTCTGGAATATGCGTATCTATTGTCTAGCTGTGTTTGAAACATCTGGCCTTTTTTACTCAGGTTTTGACATTTTTCAGTGTTTAGCCCAACCACAACCAGGTATTAATTATGTTTTTTCTCAGATTAACGGTATGGAAGTTGCCCTTTCCATTATGCAAGCGAACATTGTTTGACAAAGCTGTGTTCTTCTGACATTTTAGCAAGTTTACCGAAAGACCTGTTAAATACATGAGCACTCAAAATAAATTATGACGTCAAATGAGCTTTACTCAATTCATTCGATTGCAAGCATTTCGGCCGAAGGAATGACCGAAGAAAGTTCACCTGAGGACGAGGGTTCTGTCTTCGATGATGCCGACATTCTTCCCTCTGCAACAGATTCAGTTACCGCTCAGCTAATATCTGCAGGTAACGAAGTTTTCACAGAAACATGATGCAAATTAATTAATCACGGTCTAATGGTTTAACAACTGGCAGTTGGCTGTTGCCTGTGAAGCCTAGGCGGTTGTGGTGGGAGCAGTATGTGGTGGATCCAAGATTGTTTGCATGGGGTAAGGGTATTTCAAGAGGAGTGCCACGTTGTAGCCGTCCACCATGAGCGGGTGTGGTCTGAACCACTCCAGCACAAAACTAAGATGTGCCTATAGCAAAATCTGCCTCTGGTTGGGAAGTGTCCACACACCAACTCTGATCGATTAAACTTTAGGCACAGAGGGTGGTTGGCTGCGGCATCCCTCTTGGTTATATGCCGGCGCCCCTCAGACCAGGTCCAAACTGGTCCATGCATGGTGGACTGCCAAAACATTGTGCCCCTCCAGAAATCTGTTTCTCCTGGCACTAGCTGGTGACCATCATCAATGTGAGTAGCACACTTATTACGAAACTGAACTAATCTCTATTAATCAATACAAATTATGGGCTGTCTTATTTACCCATTGATGGACTGATGGGCTTTTGGGTCAAGGACAGAATTATATTTACAATCATTCTCTTGGGCAAGATTTGATAGTTGGTGCAACTATCAAAACAGTGAAGTTGGTGCAGAATGCATCCAGAAGCTCTGCATTCCTGTCTAAAGCCTAACTATGTTGATGAATTCTGTTTTGTGGGAACCTGTCTGTTATATCCTATTGCACATTTATTGCTTTCTTCTGCACTGGGTTATCCTTTGAAATTATCTTCAAGTAAAATCTGAACACATTCAGCTTCTCTTAAGTTGGATTTTGTAGGTCTGTCTCATCATCATGCTTCAGTGCATGTAAGCAGTTCAAAAAAGTTGCTCTGATGCATACAGATGGCTGATGGTGTTTTTGGCTGTTGATGTTAGGTCCTGCTGGAGTGGCTGCTGCAGCTGCAATAGCTTCTGGCAAGAAACGTCGACGTTTGCATTCATTCGAAACAAACCCATCGATACGGAAGCGCCAGCAAACGAGGCTACTAAGGTTGTTACTGCCAGTCATTTGATCATTAAGTCGTTTGTCCATTCACTCGTTTCTATGAACATTACTAATTTCTTTTGTACTAAACTCTTCACTATTCAGTCTGGCCTGTGTTTTTGTGTGTGAGTGAGTGTGAAGTTAGACTGTGACTGCAGTTATATTGAATAGATGTATTGGTAACTCAACTTTAACCACACCTGTGGACAGTGTAATATTTCATTGTGCATTTCAGGAAGCTGTGTGCGCTGATGGAGGAGTACATAGTGCGTGTTGGACAGCAGGCTGTCATAGTGTGCTGCACGCCAGGCAAAGCCCAGCAGCAACCGCATGCGTACCGAGTATTTGGTTCACAGCCTCTGGAGTCTGTTGTAAGTTATAAATAATAACCAGGTATTTCCACTCAACCTTTGCAGTGGTAGTGTAATGTATACAGATTTGTCTATTTCTATTTATAAGTGTGCTTGTATTTGTTATTATATATATTTACATATATGTGTCTATTTACATTCAAATACATTTCAAGACACTTATTATAGTGCCTTGTAAATCTCTGACAAAAGCGCAGACAGATATCTAACAGATGTAAACATTCATATGGAGAATTTATATAGCGCCTCTTCAAGGCTATCTACTCAGAAGCAACAGCCGAGATCAGTCGGTGTTTACACGCCGGAGCGCCACCTGTCTATCTGGAGTCTGTTGTCTGTGATGTGATTTAAGGTAGATTGAAACTATGCTGAGCAGAGTGAAGCGAAACAGTATGCAAGTGCAGGGTTAGACTGTTTCAAGAAACCTGCATGACATATGAAATGGGCTGAAGTTGATGTGTGGATGTGCAACACGTGAACTTTACCATTGGTGGAAGAGCGCAACAATCACTGCAATGGCTGATTCAATCTGGAACTTGGGTGAGGTATAAACAAGTGCAGTCCCTCCAAAGCGGATGTCTCTGATGCAAAATGAAGCTGCAGATGGTTGAGACACTACAATCATACAAAGCAAAAATCCTTAGATAAAAAAGAATGGTGCTCGGCTTTGATCAAAAGAGGTGCTGTTGTAGGTCTAGACTACTGCAGTGCCATATATAACGGACTGCCGGCCTGCCGGATTGAGCCCCTGAATAGAATCCTGCGTTCTGCTGCCCGCCTTATAGGCCGCATCCCCAAGTTTGGCAGAGTGTCTGCGTATATGAGGGATGTCCTACACTGGCTCCCCTACCCGCAACGCATCACTTATCGAATCTCTGCCTTGGTTCGGCGATGCTTTGAAGGCGTGGCCCCTCCATACCTGCGGGAGCTCTGCTGTCCCACTTCGTGTTCGCAACGTCGTTGCTCTCTCCGCTCAGCTGGGCAGGCTGAACTTATTGTTCCCCGTGCGCGGACAGCCATACAACAGCGCCGTGCCTTCTCTGTGGCTGGCCCCATGACCTGGAATGGGCTCCCTACCAAACTCCGCCAAATACCGATTGGTCATTTCACCTTGTTTCTTACTGTTCTCAAAACTGCGTTGTTCGACCGTGGTTGGGCTGGGAGCGCTCCTGAGTAGGCAATCTTGAAGTCTTGAAGGGGCGCTATAAAAAACTGCTTTAATAATAATAATAATACAAGATACTTACACATTTAGAGTAGTTTAACTAACGAATTTATTCATGAATGCCCAGAGTTGATAGATTACATGTTGAATGTGCAAAGACATCCTCAGACTTAATTCTGTATGGTTTCTTGCAGATGCGCAACCACAAATCTACTATAATGAATGAATTGGAACAGGCGCTGGCTATACAGACGCCTCCAGCACCTGACACCTCGATGATGTATGATCTTCCACCCTTGGCCGTCGATGGAATACCTACTCCACTTGACAAAATGACGCAGGTAACATACAAGTGATGCAACAGAGGATTGGAATATACCAATATAAATGCTTTAACAGCTGAGTTACGTAATGCAGGCTACTATATCACATCGATTTTGCATCTAGAATTTTATATCGTCTGCTGGTATTTGGAATATTCTGGACTTGTAACGACTAATATTTGTAGAGAAGTTTAATTAAATATTGAAACTCTGGACATTCCTTATAACACTCTTCGTTATAAGACAAATTCTGATATAGCAATTTAGGAATGTGGAACACAAAGTTAGTTCAGGTGTAGAAAATAACACAACCATGTTTTTAGGTAATTCTGGACATGGGTTCAAAAGATAATCATATAACCGTTTCCTAGGTATATTACTTGCAGTTGACTTTTCATTTGATCTGCTCTGTTTTAAATTTCTAGGCTCAGCTGCGATATTTTATACCAGAGATGTTAAAATTCTCGACTGGCAAAAGTAAACCCGGCTGGGGAAAACCCGAGTGTCGACCGCCGTGGTGGCCCGATGATGTACCTTGGGCAAACGTCCGGAGTGACGTTCGAGATGAAGAAACGAAGAGAACGGTAAATCTGACTTCTGGCTGGTTGTTGTTTCCTTTGGACTGGGCTTTGATGTACAAACCTTGCTTTCCTTTAACATGTCATATTCAATTCCAGTCAGAGTAAGTTGCTTGAAATTGATATTTCAAACTTGAGCTATTTCGTTCGTGAGACAAAGATGTTTGGCTTAGGGATTTTTCTACAGTTGAAATAAAATGTATTCCAAATGTGTTTGAGGCTCCTAACTGACCAAGTTATGCAACATAGTGCTTACGTGCTTTTAACTAACTTTAGACAGCTCTTTTTTGGTGTTATTTCGATGTTAATTAGACAATATGCTTCTCAGCTGTGATACTCTGTTAAAATCCCAAACAGTGAGGCAAGTTTCTAGTGAATTTGTCTCTCACTTTTGTGGCCCATGTTTCAGTACATCATGTGACATTGACAATTAGTTGACTATCAGTCGTAAATGTTTTCCAGTCCTAGGTGTTGTCTTGTTTTCACTTTCACTGAACTGTTCTTCAGCCCAAAGACCATGTATTTAAGGACTGTTGCTGCATATTTAATATTACCTTACATATGTGATCCTACCTTACCTTGTGAATAAATTTGCACATAGCTTATTTAGGGCTAGGAATGACATGAAATCTATCGGCTGAATTTTTGTGAGTAGTTCTTATTTAATTTTAAAATGAACTAATAATGTGTGTGACTTGCGTTTAGGTTTCATGGACTGCTGCCCTGAGGAAAGTTGTTCTAAACTGCTACCATCACCATGGTCGTGAAGATCTTCTACCGGACTACAAAGACAACTCCCCGACGTCTACGACTTTGAACTACACGGGGTCTCAGTCGATTGTGGTCCAGCACATCAACAACCCCGATGGTTCTGTTTCTCTGGTTCACATCGACACGGGTGACAATGGCCAGCCCCAACAAATGGTCACGCTCTCCGACGGCACACAAGCACGAGTGGTTCACACGGTAACCTATTCAGCTGTCATCATTTCATAGGTCATAGATTGGAATTTTAATTAGATATTTCTGTAGAGAAACTCAGTAGAGGCATTCTTTATACTAGAACTGAGCAATGTTCAAAATGTCATGAAGAAGCCTCTTACTGCATCCACTACACAGTTTTCGCTTTTAATATCTGGAAAAAGTGAATTATTGAATTACTATTGTCTTTACTATTGAATTACTGTTGGCTTTACTGTTGGCTTTACTATTGTTGCAATGTTCCACAACCATCTGATTTTTGTTTGTAGCTGACAGGAAGTAGACTATAGACAATCTTACTTAAACCCTTAAGCCGTAATTTTTCTGGTTAACGGCTGGCTTGAGAAAATGTACGGCTGGTTTTTCGGCTAGCCGTAAAATGCGTAAACTACCTTTTTCGGCTAGCCGTAAAAGAGCGTAGGCCTATACCTTTTTCGGCTAGCCATAAAAGAGCGTAAACTACATTTTTCGGCTACGAGTGCATCAATCATTAACACAGTGACAGAATATACTTTAGGGCCTACTTTTAAATCGAAAGGTGGGCAATATCCACTCAGTCTGAAAATAATTTTATAAATAAATTCAAATAATTAGGCCCTAGGCCTATGTTAGGACACAAAAGGACAATTAATGTTTTCAGTTCACATACGTTGCATTGAGTTCACATTCAATTACGATTTACGAGTATGTAATACTGATTGTAAGTTAGAACCACAAAATAACAGGCCCACTAGACATGCATTAATAGGTGTAGGCCTAGCCGTATAGGCCCTAGCGGGAGAAAAAAGAAACAGACACACAAAAACAAAAAAGTGAAAATTCTGGTAATAGACTGCAGCCGCTTTTGAAGCAGATTAGTAAGAGTGTGCACTCTGCACTACCCTGCATGAGAGATAATTAGAAATATTTAACACTGAATGTAAACCGTAAGTAGAACCCGGAATATATGCAACATATGACAGCCTGGACAGGGCCTTACAATAGAAGATTAGACGGCAATGTAACTGACGTCAGCAATCACCGCTTATTGCGCACAAAGTACAAACTAGCAAGCCAGCGTGGAAACTTTATAATCACAACTGTGTGCATGTTCTAGCCGAACTTTAACTCTCGGCGGTTTTTCGGCTAAGCCACAAAATTTCTGGCGGTTTTTCGGCTTGCAGAACATTTTTCGGCTCGGCGGCTAACGGCGGCGGCTTAGGGGTATGATCTTACTACACGAGTACATGTATATGCTTCTCTGCTTTTAGCGATTCTCTACGTGCCTAAATGGTTGTGCAGGTTTGACAGAATGGTTTTACGGTAAAGCACAGTCGTTTTGAAAAGAGAGGATGTAGCCTCTCGTGATGCAGATTTACTTTGTCATGAGTTTGTTTTTGTGTGTCTGTAGATACCAAACGGCATTTTAAAGGCTCAAGGCAACAGTCAGATCATTCTTCAAGGGACGTCACTTTTTTCTGAAGACGGCAGCCAAGTGGTGCTTACTGGAGGTATGCTTGACTTTGTTTCCACTGACTACTAACAGTTGAATATCACTATTCACTGGTTATATTTACGTTGAATGTCAGCCCTTCAATTCAGCTGTTCACTTAAAATTACATTGACCAATGTCTTGCTACGTAATTTGCTGACAATAATGTAGTATTTTTGGAGCATATAGTTTTTATATAGGCTCACAAGGTGTTACAAGGTGTTAAGCAGTCAAATACTTTACTGTTGTGAAGAAAGTAACGTAAAGCTCCCATGTCTCATAGCTGTATGTAGAAAAGGCACTTTATGCTACATTATTACCGTATTTACTAGACTATGAAAAGGAGCAACTTGCATTTGAAATTGTAAAGAAATTTAAACTACCACTGCATACAGTCTACAATGATGAAAAGATAGATCAATAGGAAAGATGTTGAAACTACGAGGATAACTGATTTGAGTAATGTCCGGTTAGAATATTTCAGACTGTTAAAAGTAGTGTAGGGTTTATCTTAGTGTGGCTTGAAAACTGAAAGACACCAAGTGTGTGATATGAAAGCAGTTGCACTTTAGTCTGCTGCCAAATGATTTTGTCTAAAATACTATAACAGACAAATTAAGGGGCAAAATGACTGTTTAAAACCAGACCATTTATGTTTCTGGCTACATTAATATATCCTGTTTCCAGACATATTAGTCTTAGACATTAGCAAACCGCAGTGAGAACCACACTGTGTGGTTGATGCTCACCCAATGAAACGGTTGAGCTTAGACTGCAGTCACTAGGTTAGTTGCGGCAGAGAGTACAATTTTTCTTGGTGCGAACAGGGTGTGGTCCCTCTTAACGCCATCCGTGCATGGTTGCAGTCTGTGATCATCACTGTGGTTGGTCTACGTGACTTGCCTGATTCTGTAATGCTATTATTAGCACTGCTATAAATTTACTTCAGCTGAAACCATAAGTGAAAAAAGTTACCATCAGTTCAGGTGCTGCTACAAACGGCTGTATATAAATGTTTCAGTTAGAAATGCGTAATGTAACGTTTGACTTTTTCAGGTAACCTCTTTACGCTTCAGTCTGGTCTGCAAAACAGCCTGACGCACCTGCAGGTTCAGGACCTGCAGACTGTGACAATTCCTTCGAACCACCACCACCACTATCAGGAGATTACGACGGAAGCGATCGACGAGCACTCGGGCCAGATACGGCCGATAACGGTAACCGTGATTCCTCAGAACAGTGAATCGGAAGAGGTCGACGGAACGCAGCACCATCCCGACCTAGACGATACGGACTATACGATGGACATGATGGCGGCGGCCTCGGACAACACCTAGGATTGACCGTGGCTCTAGCTGCTGTTGCTGCCTGAATTTGACCTTCTCTTTGATTGCTATGTATAAAAACACGTTTGATTGTTAAGTAACGTTTTTCCAGAGACGTCTATTAAATTGAATTTCAGAGTTGTGTGTTTCTTCAAGGGTGTGGTTGCAGTTCGGTTTAGGATCCGAGAGACTTGTGTTTCCTGAACTGAACATACGATTCGCCTGTTCTAGTTGACGGTCTGATGCCCAGTTGCCTCTCGCTGACAGTGTAGTCGGGTTTAGAAGTTAAAAACTGAATTTATTCATTTACTTCCTCTTTCAGCCGTTATTGGTAGTAGTGTTATGGTATGGAGTCAGTTTTGATTTTTGTGAATAAGTTCTGGGCAGTCTTTTTTTTAGTTTCAACTGATTTCTTCTAAATAAGTTTTCTGATGTTATTTGACCTCACTGATAGTTAATTGTTACGGTAATTTTGTTATGGTGCGACGTCTCAGAATGGTGAATTTCTATGGTTTGGTCTGATGCCGATCATTTAAGATTCTGGTAACAGGTTTTTCTTATTTGAGAAAACTTATATAAAAATCTGTTATGGCAGAAAAAGATTCTGTTTCCACTTTTAGGGAAGTGATTTTGTGAAACACTTGCAAGACATTGACCACTTTTAAGGCAATTACTGGAGCGTGGCACTTTTCAAGAGCTTTTCAGTGGGACCAGGTACTAGCTATAACAAATATATTGAACAGTCTTGGTTTATTAGAAGATAGTAATAAATGTACCTAAATTTGTTTGGATAACATTGGGCAAGTATAATTCACATTTTTGACTGATATAGTTTAGAATAAACTAGGGTCAAATTTGCAGTGAATTTGCGTTCATCACTTCTGGATTATATATTGAAATGCAAAGAATTATTGTTGTATTGAAGTTAACTTTCACAGAGCAAACCTTCAATCTACAAGAAGTAAGCGCATCTATGACATTACCAGTGACCTTACCAGTAAGGTTATTGCATAATCACTGATCCATGTATTCAAGTACTTGACAATTGGTTATTTTAGCAGGACTGCAGGCAGGCCCGCATTAAGGGGGTGCTAAGGGTGCTGCAGCACCTGGGCCCGCAGTTTTGAGGGGGCCGCATTTTCGGAAGTACATTAACATTTTTATTGTACTTGTAATTGGGTCACGCGCTGATGGCTATACAGGTAATCACAGCACCCGGGCCCGCACTAGCCTTAATGCGGCCCTGACTGCAGGCTGTCTTCATTGATTTGTTCAATGCTCATAATTTAGTTGCAAGATTCAAACCTTAGGTGCAGTGGTGGAATAGGATTCCACTTAGTCCTCTGATCCAATAACAAGAAGATGGGTATCTGCTACCTGGTACTGTATGTATGTACCAGGACACTTGATATAGTGCATTTTTAAGTACCTAAGTACCATCTGATGTATCTGAATATCCGTACTGTGTAGATATCAGGGCACTCTTAACACTTTAGCAACAAGAGTGTACAAAAAGTGACTGGGAAACCAATGCTGCTCGTCGTTAAAGTTTTAAAGAGAAATTTATCATTGCACAAATCCCACACATGTAAAATGATTTGAACAGAAGCTCCAGTTTGGTCACTGCTTGGACATACATGTAATTGTGTAATAAAGTAAAAACACAGAAATTTTGCTTTTGTCACTGAACAGGTAGGCTGTACCTTTTAGAGACTCTAAAAAGGCACTATAGAAATATTCACATAGACACATAAACATAGATGTATGTATACTGCTGCAGCAGCAGTAGCGAATGTGCTGCTGTTATTGGCAATTAGTTATCTCTTGTCGGACTACACCACTACACTTCTTGGGCTGATACAAAAGTTCGAATGCCTTTCCTTGTCCGTTTCAGCTACTGTGACCTGTACTCTGAACTTTGTAGATTTTGATGTTTGCCTGAATGCTTGCTGTTAGATAAAAATAAGTAGATTTCTTACATACGAACATCGTTTCTGATTCCTAATTTTGCCTTGTAACGCCAGGAATCAGTATACTGGGTTTTTGCCACACAAGTACAGTGTGCCATTGATCCCAGGGTTTTTGGTACTAATAAACGGAGACAAGGGTTTGTCAAACCAGGATATGATTTGCAGCATTTGTTCGACAACTGCTTTGCTGTACAGTGTTGATTCAATTTAATTTGCTTAAGCTTAGTATGCTGTTTATTTCTAAATCAGGTGCCACAGAAATGCGGTGGACAGCCCACCGCATTTCTGTGGCACGTGGACACTTGCCTTATAAGGCGGATCTTGTGGGTTCAAACCTCCCCTGAGATGGTTAATGTTTAGGTAGGACCTTGAGCAAATCCTTCGTGGATAATTGTGCTTTGTCGTTAAATAGCGAGACCTAAAAAGAAATAATAAATTCATTTACTTAGCCATAGGTCTAAATAGCTGTGCTTAGTAAATGCAGAAACTGAAAATGACATAATTATGTTTGCTACTGCATTTAACCGTTTAGTGACCAGAAGCCCACTGCATTTATTCAGGGAAATCCAGCATAACCTGTCAGATACCTCTGATATGATTAACGTTAGGGAGCAGTGTACTCCTACGGCAGACTTAAAGATGAAACTTCAGAAAGGTGTCGTGCTCGGCCGTTTTGGACTATTGACAGGCTCTTCAAGGTGCTATGCATGGGCGTCCGGAGGGGGTGCATTTGCCCCACTCCCCCTGTGGATTTTGCAGATATTTAAAAAAAATTTGATTATTATGATTATTACAACAGTCCCAATACGATTTTCAATGCGAAAAACAATTATTTATGTAAAAACCTTGACCATTATTTATTTTTTAAAGTTGTCACGTGTTCCGTGTTCATGAATAAATAGCTATGCAAAAACGACATTTTGCCCCTCCTACACAAATGTTGCACCCCTCCCAACAAAATTTCCTGTGGACGCCCATGGTGCTATGTAATTGTCCCAGCTTCACTGCAATGGATTATCGGATAATGTAACGCGTGAATGTAATTCAGGCTGTTGCGCTTTGCTGAATATGTTTTGGCTTTGTTTTGAATTTTTAACTGGCGCACTCTGTCCAGCAATCGAAATCTGTTGATGGCTTTTGCTATGAGTTTGTTTGATTCATTTTTCTACTCTTGTTTTATTACAAGACCATAGTACAATATTGGCTAATCCGACTTATTCATTATAGAACGTGCATTATTCATTGTAGAGTTCAGTAACAGGTTCTAAGAATTCTCATGATAAGTTAGCCTGAGACGATTCGGTCAGATAAGAGTTGTTGAAATGGTGAGTTGTGGATTGGTGCCCTCTACACAACTACAAACTAAGTTTTAACTTTTGGCACCCAATGGAAGGGACCGGAATTATTTTGATACATTTAGAAAAACGACTGTATACCGACGCCATCTATCGAATTGTATGATAAAAGTAGCTAACGTCAAGCAACAGGTAACATACGAATACGTAGCTATGGTTACGATTGTCTTCAAACAGAACAATACGTAGATAAAATTATGGTTACGATTGTCTTCAAAAAGAAGAATAGGGCCTACGTAGATATGGTTGTGATTATCTTTAAACAGAATAATTCGTAGCTATGGTTACGATTGTCAAAAGGCTATAAACAGAAGAATACACAGATATAGTTACGATTGTCTTCAAACAGAAGAATACGTAGATATGGTTAGGATTCTCTTAGAACAATGAGATTGGTTACAATTGTCTTCAAACAAAGACAATACGTAGATAGGCCTATAGCCTATAGCTGCGATTGTTTGCAAATAATGAGAATGCGTAAATATGGTTACGCTTATCTTCAAACAAAGAGTACGTAGATATACAGTTACGATTGTTTTCAAATAATGAGAATACGTAGACATAGGCCTAGTTACGTTTATCTTGAAGCAGAGTGTATGTAGATTATATAGTTAGGCCTACGAATACGATTAATTGTTTTCAGATAATGAGCATACGTAGACATCTTTGCGCTTGGCTTTCGAGTGGCGCTTTAGAAGTTTGGAGATTACGATTACATAAGCTTGGCGGCTGCATGGTGTAGTCATTACACGAGATTATTGCAGCCCAGTTACATTCGACCACGAACCTTCTGAACCTCCAACAATTTCCGATCACGGCCTGCTCACTTAGGCTACGGTAGCCCTTTTCTGCACCCCTTTCCTGTCATTAAAGAGGTTACAGTCCGGAGTTGCTGTAAGTAAGACTTGGTATGCCACTGGACCGGTTAGCCTTTCGCCAGAGCCTGCTCAACAGTCACCTAGCTGTGTCAGTTACCTGCAGAGGATGACCCTTTGTGTGCAGATATGTTCGACCTGTACGAGTCTACGCTTGGTTCCATCATCAATCGTTTGCATCCGCCACGCTCTGTTCGCATGTGATGCAATTATCTCCCCATCTCTGGTTTGACTCTCAGTGCAGAGCGATGCGCAGGACAGTTAGGCGAACAGAGCGCCTCTACAAGAGAACGGGGTTGAACAAGGACCTTATTGAATGATTGGGCTCTTGGGAAAAATGCACTTCTTCTTCCAGGACAAAGAGAGGAGCTACCGGGAAAGTCTCATTGCCCACCATGTATGTATGTATGCATGCATATACGTATGCATGTATGTTTGTATGTATGTGTTGGTATGTATATCAAAGCCTTCCAACAACCTTCCAAAGGCTCTGGAACGTTATTGAGAGGTGTCTCGTCATCATGATGTTTCTTAGCATTAAGCATCCAAAGTAAGGTAGATCAAAGCTGCACAGCGCACGTTGCAATGCGGACTTAACAAGACGAGTTGGTCTAAACCGATTCCCAACTTGGTTGAACCTACGGCCTCTTATAGCCTACATAAGGGGTTGAACGAGTTTCTTCAGCTGATAGACCTAATTTTGGAACACTATTCCGCATCTGCTCGTTTTGCTCAAGTGGCTTATTCATTTAAGTCTCAACTTATAATTTTTTTCAAACGGCTTGTCCCAACAGATAATTTCAGGTATAGTCTAGACTCTAGACGTCTACGGATTGGTTCTGACGCACCATCGGTTGATGCCTTGTGCATGAAACAACGGTAGTAGGCCTTTATATAGAGATCGTAAGTTGTTCTTTATGGTTCTGTCTGACTGGATCCGAATAGACGGATGGCGGCGCATCATGCGCTCGTGTTTACGTTTCGGCGCTACACTTATAGTCATTTCTACGAGTTAAAATCAGTAAACTAATCTAGAACGGTGGTTTACTATTTCTATTTGCCTGCAGGATCTCGTTACAATCAACATTTTCTTTATTTACTGCAGTGGATAATCGTATTTTACGGTAAAGACAACAACTCTGTAACAACTCTGTATTATCGCCCAACGGTTTCAATCTCAATCATGGAAATTCAAAAAAGCCGATCTCTCTTAAAATATTCTGCTACAGATCTTTTACTGCTTCGAGCTAGTGCGGCTAAACCTACACGCGCTGCTCGGAAAAATTTATTCTCGTCGAAAATTTGGAACCGTAACCACCCGAAAACAGTTACCAATCTCTGTCCGAAAGAGAACCGTACGACGACGGGTGCTGAGCGACCACGCATCTCAGCCGGTTGTAAAATAGGCTCATGGAATGCCTGTTCTATAACAAACAAGTCCGCTACGATCCAGGAACATATCGTCACTGAAAAACTCGACATTTTCGCCATCGTTGAAACATCCCACGAATCTTTCAACTCCCCAGGTCTCATTGCTTCTACGCCAACGTCCTACACCTACTTAGAAAAAGCAAGGCCTCTTCCACCAGGGGTACTCAACCTACGAGGACCAAGGGGCGGAGTCTGCATCATCTACAAAGAACACCTAACTGCCTCGGTGAGAGACATGGGTAGTTTCTCCACATTTGAATATCTCGCTGCCTATTTTACCTTCAGAAATCTACACTCACTCATTATTGTCATCTATCGCCCAGGCTCGGAAAGTCCTAATGTGGAATTCTTCAACGAATTTTCTAACCTTCTTGCCGCTATCCTGAAATTCTCCTGCCATATCGTTATTCTTGGGGACCTGAATATCCACTTGGATGAAGCAAACAACTCTAAAACCAGGCGCTTTAATAAACTCCTAGCTACTCATGAACTCACCCAGTATGTTATGGAACCAACACATATACACGGACACACACTAGACGTCATTATCACCCGTGATGACAATCTAGCAGTGAACAACATCAACGTCGCTCAACCATCCATATCTGACCACTCCATTATTCATTTCAACATTGCGCATCAACTTCCGCCAGTAATCCGTCAGTCAGTTGAACGTCGCTGCTTTGCAAAATTCGACGCAATAGCCTTCAAATCCGACCTTGAAGCCACCGACCTCTACAAACAGTCATTATCGGTCGAAAACGATAACTCCAATGCTGCTGTCCTCTTCGATCTCTACGATTCAACAATGGAGAACTTATTGGATAAGCATGCCCCTCGGAAAAAGATAGTCATACGAAAGGTACTAGACTGCCCATGGTTCGATGGAATCTGTGCTACCTCGAAAAAACTAACCCGTCGCCTTGAACGCCATTTCCGCAATTCGCCATCTGAAGAAAGAGAACACCGTTGGCGAATCCAGGTTAAAGCGCAGCGACATTTGTTCCAACAAAAACGCTCCAATTACCTTCGAGACAGCATTGAAGATGCTCAAGGAAATGGCCGAACACTTTGGAAATCCCTTAACACGTTACTCACCCCACCTCAAGACACCTCCCCGCTCATCTCTCCAGACACGCTCCTTGACTACTTTGAGAATAAAATAGACGTGATTCGCGAATCGACAAAAGATGCACCGATGCCGGATTTCTCAGCTCTACCACTTCCTGCTCAATCATTGTGCAAGTTTGATGAAGTCACAACTGCCGAAGTTGAAAAACTTGTAAACGATTCTTCGACAAAGCAATGCGAATTGGACTCTGCACCTGTCTGGCTACTCAAATCTCTCTCCACTGTTTTCGCTCCTATCCTTGCCTTCCTCATCAATGTTTCTGTAACTCAGGCGTCCTTACCCACTAAACATAAACGTGCCATCATTCGACCTCGTGTCAAGAAACCAGGACTCGACCCGACAGACCCGGCCAACTATCGTCCCATCTCAAACTTGTCGTTCATCTCGAAAATAGTCGAACGTGTGATCCACAAGCAATTATCCGACTACGTTGAATCACATCATCTACTACCGCCCACTCAATCTGGTTTCCGTCGCCATCACTCCACCGAAACCGCCGTCATCAAAGTCTACAATGATATTGTTCTGGCCCTTGACTCCGGATGTATCACCGCTCTACTACTACTGGATTTCTCAGCTGCCTTTGACTGTGTGGACCATACTATTCTTCTAAAAATCCTGCAAGTACAGTTTGGTGTTACTGCCTTAGCTATTCAATGGATTGCCTCGTTCCTTTCCTTGAGATCTCACAGTGTCAAACTCGGTGGGTGCTCATCGAAAATATTTTCTGTCCTCTTCGGCGTCCCACAAGGATCCATTCTCGGACCACTTCTCTTCATTCTATACACCTCCAACATTGTTAACATTGCATCACAGCACGATCTCATGATCCACTTATATGCTGACGACACCCAACTCTACATAAAGCTGTCTGGAAAGAACATTGGTAACATCAAAATTAAAATTGCGGCATGCGTCCGTGATATCCAATCCTGGTGTGCATCGATGCGCCTGAAGTTAAATGCCACCAAAACAGAACTCATCTGGTTCGATCGTCGAAACAGTTCGGATGACGATAAACAAATGAAAACCATTAAGCTCGACTCAAACTGTTCCATTCCACCCTCCGATGTGGTCCGCGACCTTGGCGTAATGCTAGATTACAATCTTAACATGACTCATCACATTTCCTCCATTGCCAGAGCATGCCACTTCCACCTTCGCCGAATTCGACAAGTGAAACGCTGCCTAAATGAAACCTGCCTCCGTATCCTTGTTCAAGCCCTCGTCATCTCTCGCCTCGACTACTGCAACTCTGTCCTATCCGATCTTCCTTCATCGACACTACAACCTCTGTCATCTGTTCTTCACACGGCTGCTCGTCTAGTAAAAGGTCTCGGTCCTAGAGATCACATCACGCCATGCATGCAACAACTACACTGGCTTCCTATCCGTGCCCGTATTGCCTTCAAAGTCTGCCTCCTCATGTACCATATCAACTCTGGAACCTCTCCCTTGTACATGACATCCATGGTCACGCCATGTTCTGCTTCCAATTCCAGAGGACTCCGATCGGCCACGCGAGGGGATTTTACTGTACTTCGCACAAACCGGAAGTTTGGTAATCGTGCCTTCTCGGTCTCAGGACCTACAGAATGGAACAGTCTTCCAACTACAGTCCGTCAATGTGCATCTGTAGCACAATTCAAATCTAAATTAAAAACTCACCTATTCACATTGTACTATGACTAGAAGTGTAGCGCAACGCGCTTCTGTGCAAGACTTGTCTTGTTGAAGCGCGCTATAAATTTTTAGTTGTATTGTATTGTATGGATTGGAACACTGGAATGCGATTTTGATTAGAAGCGACACATCTATCGATTCCTGCCTCGTGCATTACTATAACGACGACATTGAAATTTCAATATTAGATTGGAGAAGGGAATCTTGCAGAACAGTGTGGTGTCACATTGTGAACAGGGCTATACGCTCAGGCGAGTTTGGTACCATAGAAACAGAGGGAGAGGGTGAAAACCAACTTCACATGTCAGCAACGCCAGTGCTGTGTACAGACTTTGATTCTCAAAGAGAGCGATCAATATAGAAAAATTAAAACATAACGAGTCTTATGAGATTGATCTTCGCCCGTTTAAGCTAACCCCAGAACTTCTACAGCGCCACTACATTGAGTCGATGTTATCTAAGAACATCAGCTTGGGTTGATTCATTCAAAGTACACCGTTTCTCAACAGGTATTGAACTCAAAACGGAACTCAGTTCGAAACAAGATATTCATTTCATTCGTTTGGGGCCCTCCGAGATTTGGGAGCCCTAGGCGCGCGCTTAGTGCACCTATGTGTATACGCGCCTCTGATTACAATTACAATTGTAATTATTTATACTGTGCGAAGACCTACATTGTAACAAGCATGGAATATGCAGTTTAGGTAACAAATAGAATAGTGACGCTGAAGTTTTCATTTAAAATTACTTCACCCGTTGCGTATAATTATTCCCCAAAAATGACGTCATCTCAAATGACGTAATTTTCCTTTGTTGCCTCGTCAGTTTCGAAGGCTGCAGATGGAAAGACAAAGACAAGGGAAAATTTTCGAAAAATACGACAAAAGTGATGAAACAAACGACGAAAGACGACAAAGATAGTGAAGAATACGACGAACAACAGTTCCCGAACAGAGCGGCATTCGATCATCGAAGTTAAAAAGAAATTATTCGTAAAGTAAGACATAAAAATGCTTTGAAATTATCTTCAAGTAAAATCTGAACACGTTCAGCTTCTCTTCAGTTGGACTTTGTAGATCTGTTGCATAGTCATGCTTCAATGCCTTGCAGTTGCAAGTTGCAAAAAGGTGCCCTGATACATACAGAAGGGTGATGGTGTTTTTGGCTGTTGATGTTAGGTCCTGCTGGAGTGGCAGCTGCAGCTGCAATAGCTTCTGGCAAGAAACGTCGACGTTTGCATTCATTCGAAACAAATCCATCGATACGGAAGCGCCAGCAAACAAGGCTATATCTAAGGTTGTTACTGCCAGTCATTTGATCATTAATTCGTTTGTCCATTCACTCATTTCTTTGAACACTGCTAATTTCTTTTGTGCAAGTGTACGTGCCACATATATGGGTGTAGGCCCTATATAGATTGTAGAATGCACTTCACTATTCAGTCTATTCAGACTAAGTCTTCTAGCTAATCCTAGCTTATTTGAAGTTATTTCTTAAACTTAATTCCTAGTAATTTTGATTAAAACACAGATAGCTAATTTTTTAAGAGCCGCTGATCTGAGTGGCGCTGTATAAGGTTCGGTAATGATTACAATTGTAACTTAAGATTACCGGAACTTACGAGAGAAAGCAAAATGACGATTTGAAATTGTATAGACCGGAGCAATAGTTTACCTAGAATGCCTCCATACATATAACGGTCAGCAGAGATAACTCATTAATATTATTTAGGCCTAACGCTTGGAGAAGAAGCTAGACAATGTATTCGTAATCGTAATCTCCAAACTACTGAAGCGCAACTCGAAGGCCAAGCGTAGGGCACCAGCCTACTCACAAGCGCTACATCAAATCAGAGGGGGTTTTCCAGAGAGTATAGTTCAAAAGGTGTCCGAGTCCGGTGTCCAAAGGACCAAATCAAGAGAGGAGGCAGAGCAGCTGTTAAAGCGGGTGGAGGATCAGATGAGTCACGGTAGGAGTACTTCAAAAGGTGTTACTTCAGTTTTGAGTGGAAAGCCCGAGGGTGATGGATAAAGGAACATGAGGAGGACGGGTTGCAATGATGATAGAGGAACCGAGAATCTGCGGAATTCAGACGGAAGGTCGTTCCAGAGGCGTGGTGCTGTGTTGGATATGGCACGGTTGGAGAACTTGAGATGAGTAGTGACTGGAGGTCGAGAGAGACTGAGATAGGAGGAGGATCGGATAGAGCGGTTTGCCTGGATGGTTAAGAGATCACAGAGGTACTTGGGCTGGGAATATTGTAGGGAGTTGTATGTTAGTGATAGGACTTTGAAGTGGATTCGCCTCGGGGTTTTTAGCCAATGGAGTAGTTTGAGACTGTTTGAGGATGAGAGTAATATGATGATGTTTTGGCTTTCTAGTGAAAGCCCTTGCTAGTGAGTTTGGGTTAAGTTGAAGACGCTTGATTTGGATGGATTCAAGGTTGAGGAAGAGGGAATTGCAGTAATTGCAGTAATCAAGCTTTGAATGAACAATGGCGGTAGCAATAGTGGAGGTTTTTATAAGGTTGAGCAATGAGCATGGCCCGGATGCGTCGGAGGTCACGAATGTGCATGAAGCAGGAGTGTGAGAGGTTGGAGATGTGGTTAGAGAAAGAGAGGTGTGGATCAAAAATAACACCAAGATTGCGAACAGAGGAGTCAGGGGTGAAGGTGAGAGACGATGAGTTAGTCAAAAGGTTTATGGAAGGATCAGGGATTTTCTTGATTTGATCAGGAAAGCCTAGGATGCGAGAAGCGGCTGGAGGCTTTAACAGAGAAGGATCGGGAAGATAAGTAGGACTAGAACCAGAGTAGAGCAGTACCAGAGACGCCAAGCCAAGAAGATAGTCGTTTAAGAAAGAGGATCTGATCGATGGTGTCGAAGACGGCGGAGATGTCGGGAAGAAAGAGACAGGAGACTTGTTGGTGGCTGACGGCAGAGACCAGTTTATTGTACAGAGACGCAGTTTCTGTGGAATGGTGTTTAGTGAAGCCAGATTGATGGGGATAAGAAGTGAATTAGAAGAGAGGTAGTCGTTTACCCGAGCAAGGACAATTCGTTCAGTTAACTTAGATAGAATGGAAAGATTTGAGATGGGGAGGTAGTTAGATAGGTTTTCCCTATCAAGATTTGCTTTTTTGAGAAGGGGAGTGACTAGAGAGTGCTTAAAGGCCATTGGGAAGTTGCCAGTAGAGAGTGAGAGATTGATCATTTTGGTGATTAAAAAACGACGACAGAGGTACAGTATTTTAGAAGAGAGGTGGGAATGGGTTCAAGTTCGCATTGCTTGTTGGGAAGAGAGTTTAGGAGGATTGACACTTCTGCTTCGGAGGCGGGAGAGAGAATTGAGAGCGATGACTGAGAGGCAGGAGGCGTAGGCCTATAGGGTTGAGAGAAGGAGGTGAATAGGCCTAAGTGCTGGCGGAGGCAAGGGGGAGTGGAGTGTTTGTCTAGAAGATATTGAAATACTCTATTATTCTTTGCACGATATCTTAATTGTCATGTCGAAGTAAGACGAGGCAAGAAAACGAGGCATGCGTCTTGCCTCGTCTTGAGAATTACGACGAGGCACTCATACTGGTTACGGGCTTGAACATGAAATAAATGAAATGAAAAAGTAATTTGATGAAAGTGAGAAGCGAGTTTGAAACAGTGGCGGATCCAGAGGGGGGCGATTGGGGCGATCGCCCCCCTAAGAGTCCAAAAAATATTTTTTATATTTAAAATTTAAAAATTTGATATACTATACTGTGCTAAATGATAAATGTCATGTGATCATTATTACGCATGTACAGCGCCGGACTGCAGTTTGAATATTGCTTTAATTATGCTCTAAACTTGATAAGTAATTTTAATTTTTATTCCTTTGACCTTGGACGTCCATGAAATCGCCCCCCGTAAAGTGAAAGTCTAGATCCGCCCCTGGTTTGAAAGTAAATAAGAGAAATAAGTATTGCATAAAAGTAAGAAAATTTAACGGCGTGCGTTCTCTTCTTATACTGCATCTGTTCGTGATTTTGTTTTTTTAAATATTTATATAACGCGCTGTATAGCACCATTCAGGACCGTTCTGCATAAACGTGTCAATTCGCCTCCTAACCGACAATTTTGAAGGTCCCTCTGTCTGTCTCTGTCCCTGTAGGCCTAGTCGCTCACAGTGACACAGACGGAAAGATCACAGAGACACAAACATATAGACCACAAAGCAACAGAATGGCCGACGGACATACTGTAGAGAGAAGAGTTGGCGACAGACAAACAGATACACAAACGGACAAATAAATAGCCCTAAACATGGACAGATGGACGACAGCCAAACGCAAACATATTTTAGTTAAACGGACTCTTACTGTTGTCGGCGCGTCTAATCTCCTGCTCCCATGTCTATAAAGAGCGCAACGAGCATTATGACGTCATTTAGGCCCATTAATGTAGCTTCTAAAGAAGCTTAATTTGACGTCATATACAGAGCTGTAGTGGTAAAATTGGAGGTGAATGCACTACCGGTTAGTTTTGCGAAACAAATTAGGCCTAGAAGCGAGTATAGGCCCTACACGCTACCGATTAGTTTTGTTTTGTTAGTTTTGAGAGGCGAGTAGGCCTATAAATATTTTTTGAGGTCTCTAGGGGTGAGTACAAATGCTAGTATTGTTCAAGGATCAGGATTTGGACCTATTATAATCTTTTCATAGTTAATGCCTCTGATCTTCACTTCACCCAATTTATTCACAGAACTTGATGAGTAAATACGCTGATGATACATACCTCATCATGGATGCCTCAATGAGGCATACTTTACTTCAAAAGAACTGGATTCTGTTGCTTTGTGGGCATCACAACATAATCTTAAGCTTAGGCCTAATACTTTGAAATCACGTGAAGTGATTTTTACTCGCCGCTCTACGGGTTTTGAACTCCAAGCTCTTCTACCAGACATTTCTCGAGTTAGGCCTACTTCTATGATTATTCTTGGTGTCAATATTACTAATACAATTTTAAATCAACTTCTCATAGGGCCTATTAATGATATTATCAGTACATGCTCTGGTTCTTTACAGGCACTTAAAGTACTTAGACTTCACGGTTTATCTAATGCATCTTTACATGATGTTGCTAGAGCCACTATAGTAGGCCTACTGTTGGTAGACTTTTGTATGCCGCTCCTGGTTGGTGGGGGTTCGCCTCGTCCGTAGATCGAGCCAAGACTGATCGCCTAATTCGGAAAATGAAGCGATTGGTTTTCCTAGCCCAATATTATCCTTCGATTTATATTCTTGTTTAGCAAGCTGATTAAAGACTTTTTCGCTCCATTAAACTTCACCCTTTTCATGTTCTATATTCACTATTCCCCCAGCAACTGTTTTATCTTATGATCTTCGGCCTAGACCTCATAACTTTTCACTTCCTGCCAAAGATAATATAAATTTTATTTCTCGCATCTTGTTAAATTGTTAACTTCATTTATTATTCTTTGATATTGTTTTTACTTGACTTGTATGTGCCCTAATGCGGTTTGTTATTTGGTTTTTGAATAAACGCATATATATGTGTATATCTATATACACGCTGTAGGCCTATATACCCGCGTATACCCTCGACTACAGCCCTGGTCATATATAATTATATATACATACATACATACATATATATATATATATGCATATATATAATATATTTGAACCATAGACGTGATTTTATGTAGGTAAGGAAGAATGAAGTGCATTGTGTATTTATTTGTATTATTCATTTGGTATATTATTCGTATAGATTCCGCAGAATAGAGTGCCGCGTTTTGGCCATGCAGAGGAACCATTCTGAAACAATTAGATGAAGAATACTCGAAGACGAACGTACGAAGATTGAGTCTGAAGATGCTTGAATTGGAAGAAAAAAGACGAATTTGCAAATGTAAGCGATTCGATTGTATATGCTTGATTAACCGATTAGGGGAGAGTTGCCATAATTGGACCACTTAAGGGAAACTGAGGTTTTCTGAATGAATGCTACTGAATTTCTAAAAGGAAATTATGCCACATGATGGGCTAATATGTCAAGTATGTTGTTAATAAGCAAGGAACAGATAGTATTCATGTAAATATGAAAAATAACTAAAACAGCTTGAGCTGTAATAGGTCCAATCAAGGCAACCTGTTGCCTTAAATGGACCACATGGTTGCCTCGACTGGACCAGTTGCCCTGAATGGAACATATCATATTAAAGATGTTTTTAAAAGATAATTTGCAAAAAAAACACTTGAAACGTTTAAAAACACTTATTGTCTACAAACATACAATAAAAGTCTCTAGCTAAGTGTCAAAATACTGTAAACGTGGTAAAAATCACCTTCACAAAAACACTTAGGCCTATTGTCTAAAAGACATGCAGTAAGTCTCTAGCTAACTGTCAAAATACTGTAAACGTGGTAAAAATCACCTTAACAAAAACACTTAGGCCTATTGTCAGCAAGCACAATGATGTACAAAAAAGACGAACAGTCAACAATGAAGTAAGACAGTAGCATGTTCAAGGAACAAATCAAAATAAAAATTAAATAAAACCAAACAAAACCACGAGCAACCAGGGCACAAATACATATAGGCTACAAATACTGTTATGCATATACAACAGAAAGAAAATGTTATTTGACATAATACAAGCCAATGGTAATTATTATTATTTAAAGAATCAAAATATAACATTGCAAGTGCCGGTGTCCTTAAATGGACCACGCGATATTATCGGTCCAATTCAGGACACTGAATGTGGTCCATTTCAGGCAACATGGACTACTTCTGTTTACACTGCGATAGTTCAACGCTCATCAGTCTTAGCGTAAAATCACTTATTGTCGCTCAAACATGAAACCCGGCTATAGCTAAAACAAACTTGATTTCATTTTTAAAAGTTTACCTAAAATGTGTACACTCGTTGTCAGGTACGTCTAAAATTAGATCAGCACCACATGAAAAAGACTTTTAACCGCAATTTTTAAAATATATAGTTTTCCGTCAAACTGACTGTGTCAACACGATCAATATTCAAGTGCGCAAGAATACAACAATTGAAAACGAGGCTATATATGTATCTAGGGGGTAAATAGGCCGTGGTCCAATTGAGGCAACGGTCCAATCGGCGAAACTCTCCCCTAGGTCTTTAAAATTTAGTATTATCTGTTAACAGATTAAAGTGAAAAATGAATTCAGTAGTCTATTTACACGGTATAGGTTCGTCGGTGATATAGCTAGTTCACGAAGAGCAAGTCCTCCAAAGTCAAGAAGAAATTTTCAGACCAATTGAGTCGAGTTTCAGAAGAAGACCTAATTGATATAATTATGCCTATATAGACTTTTGACAAAGCAGTAGAGCTGGATCTTTATGTTATACTAGTGTATTAACCCGTCATAAATTATGACGTGACGACAGTGTATCATTCTATAGGCCTATATGTATCGTTTGTTAAAATGCTCTGATCGCCGTCGTCAAGACGACCGTCGTCAAGACGGCAGTAGGGCCTACAAACGGCTTCACAATAGAACAGAAGCCGTTTGTGACGTAGCGTCCTGCGACAGACAAATTTGCATATAAGGAAACTATATGTATAGATAATTATATAACAGTTCGGATCTTTCCTCAAGGTAGCCCCTATATATATATATATATATATATATATATATATATATATATATATATATATATATATATATATATATATATATATATATATATATATATATATATATATATATATATATATATATATATATATATATATATATATATATATATATATATATATATATATATATATATATATATAGGCATATATAGGCACATATAGGCATTTATAGGCATATATAGGCATATATATAGGCATATATATATAGGCATATATATAGGCATATATATAGGCATATATATATATATAGGCATATATATAGGCATATATATAGGCATATATATAGGCATATATATATATATATATATAGGCATATATATAGGCCCTATATATGTTGGTCTTTTGATCCTGTGCCATTTAAGCCTCAAGCGGCTTACAAGAGTATTTTTTAGAGGGATCGAGTTTATGCCATGTAAGGTGCCATTCTGTATCGGCTGGTCGTATTAAGCTATAGATAGGCCATGTAATTTTCTTCTCTATGAGGAGCCATATTATTAAGCATAATATTTATTAAGTAGACGTTTTATGCATTTTTAACGTGCATGAGAGCTACCATAACATTACATTAATTAACTACATTATATTACTGGCATTCTTACAGATGTAGTATAACAGTGCATATATTGAATATAATTTCGTTTCATTTGCATAAATTTGTAATCGTAACTGTAATCGTAGCATGGAAAATGTCTAAAGTGTGACTTCAATGTTAAGCTTAGGATATAGACCCCTAAGCTTATTGACGAGCGTGGCTTCTAATCAAGCAGTTTATCCAGAGATATATTAAGCGATTGTTGAAAGGTGGAGAAAGGGAAGGAGACTAGAGGAACTTAGCGAGAAGTGAGGAGACCGCGGATTGGATAGATCGTCTAGATATCGTGTAGCGGCCGGACTTGGTTTTCAATGCAAAAAAGCCCAAGGAGTGATAGATAAGAGGGTTTGAGATAAATGATGGGGTAAACATGGGCGGCGATCCCGGGGGGTCGAGGGGGTCAAGACCCCCACCTTTAACAGTGGAGGGACACGCCATACATCGCCCCCCAAATTTTGAAGAAACACCAAAAAAAGGTCATCACATTTTTTCGTATTCGGGTGATAACTTTTTTCGGCCTCTTTTTTGACCAGATCAGTTCAAAACTCTTTTTTGACCAGATCAGTTCCCAAATGTCCCCCCACCTCTCAAACAAGATCGCCGCCACTGGGGGTAAACGATAGGTGTGTAGGCCTACTCGGTTAAATAGATAAAGCAAGGTGAGATACATGCCTATAATAGGCCAAACGGCCATTATGCACCTCTCGCAAGTATATTCAGTCTCGAAGGTTAGACCCCTCGATGGTTCGTGTAGTTCATGCAGTCTCGATCCATGGAAATCGGAACCAACATTCCGTCATCCTCGACAATCTACAGATTTCGAGGAACAGATGCGAACTCGGTTGTAGATAGCGCTATACGATAAGAAGGACGAAGACTATAGATGATCTCTCTAAAAGATTTGTCGTCTATCATATTATGACGTCATAAGCTTACTCATTCCGACGCCCTATTCCTGCTGGCCAGTTAAGGACTAATAATCAAGGCTTCTTGAGCGTCGTGCGACCAGTTATAGCACAGACATCTGGCGGTCAGGAAGGTATAGCGTCTTGTTTATATAACAGATGCTTTGCAGTTTATTATATTAATGAAGAAAATCGACGAATAATTATTTTTCAGAGTAAAATATTGTATGCGGAGAGTAACACTATGTACATCAGGTGTAAAATATGGAACACTTGCACAATGCACATATATCATATAGTACAACGGTACTCGATTCTTGTACAGACTTTCTTCACCTTCAGATCTAATTTCAAATGAGCGCATCAACGCACAAACATGCTAAATACATAAATGACACATGAGCTAACGCTATGCTCCACTGACTGTCCGTGCGGCTCAACCTATTAATACAAGTAGGCCTGACACGAACTAAACAAACTGCCAAAGTTTTCAAGTAAACACGAGCGTCTACAAAGGCCGCATTCAGTTAGGATGTCATTTTGTTTCAAATCTGGTTACTAAATAGTGTCGTTCAGTAGATCTGTTAGAGATCTGTTGAAAACATTTTAAAACAGGAAATCAATACATATCGAAGAAACATACATTAAGTCGCTGAAAACACAAAACCCGGACAACTTGATAATAAATCTTCGTGAATGTCCTTCTTGTCAAGTTGTTATGTCTCAGCTGCAAATGGTGCATCTGCTTCACTCGCATTCGTGGACTTGGATCAATTCAAAATCGTAGTAATAAATTTACAATTTCTGAAGTGCTGTCTGAAAGCGAAGCGTAAGAGCCAGTTTATTCATTAGAGCGTTGTGAAGTAAGAACGCTGGCGCATAATGTACAAATAATAGAAGTCCACCTGCCGGGAAACCAGAGGAAAATGGAAGACAGTCGACAAAGAAGACGTGTCAGGACATTTAATTTTAGGCTGAAGGCGTTAAATAATATTGGATGGATCAGATTTGCGAAACTAGCGGGACTCTAATTTTCAGTGGATAGCATAAAGAAATGACAGACAGACTCAGTGAGACTAATACTGGATAGATAGCATATAGAGATGGTAATTGATGAGGGAATTAGGAAAATTCAGGTATGAGGTTATTCACCAGACTAAGGATAATGTGTGAGATATGGAGCAAGCTGTTTTAAGGGTGAATAGATGCGATTGAGTAAGACAAGTGAGTTGCGAATATTGCACAGATGTAAGCAATTAAGTTAACGAATTCCGAATTGATTCCATGTCAGTAGGCGCTATGTCAAGCCAATGAAGCGGTGTAAATTAGCTGAAGGCACTTGATTTGGGAGAATAAAGTTAATCCGCCAATCCATTTCTCTCCGTCCCTCTGTCTCTCTTCGATTCTCCTCGCCTCTCCCTCTCTCTACGTCTCTCGTCGACTCTCTTCGCCTCTCCCTCTCTCTCCTCGCCTCTCTTCGCCTCTCCTCACCTCTTCCCACCTCTTCGTCTTTCTCTTCCACTCCTCGGCTCTCTTTGACTATCCGAGCCTCTCCGTCTTTCTAAGCCTCTCCTCGCCGCTCCGTCATTTGCGCCTATGCACGACTCTCCTTACCACTTCAAGCCTCTCCTCGCCCCTCCTCACCTCTCCGGCTCTACTCGTCTCGTTCCGTCTCTTTCCGTCTCTCTCCTTGCCTTCCTTGCCTCTCCTCTCCTCGCCTCCCAAACTCTCTCCGCGCCTCTCCGTCTCTGTCCGTCTCTCTTCGCCTCGACAAGCCTCCCCTGCCTCTTTGCCTCTTTGTCTCTTCGCCTCTTAGCCATCATGTCTATTCGCCTCCGTGTCTATGGTTCTGTGTCGTCCGGGCGTTGTGTGTGTCAATAGTAGACCTACTCGCCATTCCACGCCAATCCGTCCCTCTCCTCGCCTCTCCGTCTCTCTCGCCGCCTCTCCTCGCATCTGCTCGCCTCAACGTCTATCTCCGCTTCCCGCTTCTCGTCACCTCTCAGTCAAGGACGGACCCCTGGGGTACACCAAAGAGGGCGGGGACCCAGCGGGACCTGGCGAAACCAGCAATAACACAGTTAGTGCGACCAGTAAGGTAAGATGATAGCCAGTCTAACGGTTTGCCAACTATCCCAAAGGAAACAGAGAGGCGCTGAAGAAGTATAGAATGATCGACATAATCGAATGGCGAGCTAATATCAAAAAGGGCTAAAAGGGTATTAATAATAATAATAATAATAATAATAATAATAATAATAATAATAATAATAATAATAATAATAATAATAATAATAATATTATTATTATTATTATTATTATTATTATTATTATTATTATTATTATTATTATTATTATTATTATTATTATTATTATTATTATTATTATTATCCGAGAATTCATGTCTAGGTTCTGTTCACTCAGAAAATCGAGTTCCCCGCCGCTGCCTCCGTTAAGAAAGCGATGGATATCGACGGGTTTGTTGCTCTTTGGCTCCGGACAGCTTTGACATGGCGCCTTGGAAAGCCACTGCGTTGAAACGCTGAAACGCTGCACCATCACCGATAGGTTCTTGAATAGGAAGTTTGTTTCGCGGGAGTCATCTGTGGTTTTCGACAGCCGGCGACCAATTTAAGATAGAAAGGCGAGGCCCTCTTTGTTAAGGTGACCGAAGGTTTCCACCGCTACAGGAATGAAGATGTATTTCTTCTGTAGTTCAGAGTACTTGATGTGCTTTCTCGCAGCAGATACCTCCGCCGCCCCTCCGGCCGCGGCCGCCGTTTCTGTGATGTATGAGGCGGCCACCGTGTCCACCACCGTCGCGTCCCACAATAAGGACAGTCCGCCGCTCCACGGAATTAGGGTCTGGCCATCCGGTCTCTTACCATCCGACCTGGATAGGCCGGACGGCTCCTTGACTGCCGGGACGCCGGCTCTGTTGAGGCTGCGGTGGATGAGGTCGTTGATGTTGCTGTGTCTATCTTGTCGGCCGAACCCAAGTGAGCACGACAACCCTTGCGCGCCTCTGGACGAGACGTAGGCACCGCATGCGCATTTGTGCGGTTCGCAGATTGCCAGACCCAATCGTAGGCCGACCGCCACCCTCATGTTCTCGTCATCCAGTCTGAGGCCGCGAGCAACGATCGGGAGGGCGTGTAGCCAGTCCGAGGCGTGCGGTGACTGCGAGGCCTTCAGTCTCGCCTGGTCGTAGGGGTCAAGCAGTTTATCCTCGAGCGCCGATAGGGTTGCGTGTAGTAGCGGACCGTCCCAGTGTGCCTGTCCGCGACCGGGCGTGCCCATCGGGATCGGGACCCCAGAAAGCTGAAGCCAGGTAATCTTCGACGAGTCATGTGCCGCACCAGGGGTCACCGAAATAGTACCCAAGATGAGGGACTGGGTTTGGAGGGTGCCCGCGGCCGAAGCCAAGAAGGCGGGAAGTGCCAGCGAGGACACCCTCCTTACTCCCAATCCCCCCATCCTAATCGGAAGAGAGGCTTGAGACCATTGGTCGTCGTTCATCGAGACGTTAAGCATCCGGCAGACTCCTGTCCGTAGCAGCTCATCATAAACCCCCCGGCGCGGTTGATCGTGGCAGGGAGTGCCTCTCAATATGTGCATGAGCCTCGGCGAGCCGAGGGAGCATCTGAGGATCAGCAGAGCACCCTGTCTGTCGATGTGTTGGAGTTTGTCGAGCGCCCTCCTGAGGTTGGCCACGCAGGTGTCGAGGGTAGAGGAGAGGGCCTCCGTTGATGAAAGCGGGGCCCCTAGGAGTGTGGCTGTTGATGGGTTCACGCGGACGAACTGCATCAGGGCGTTCTCGGCGCTGATCTCAGGGCCCGCGGTGATAAGTTCGCACTTGGCGCGGTTGAGCGAGAGGCCCAGGACTGAGCAACCTCTCTCGATTAGATCCACGTCCGCTTCCACCTCGTCAGGACTGACGCCCAAGGTGAGGTCGTGCAGATATCCGAAGGCCAGGGGAGATTCTAGCCTGGCCAGAATCGGCTGGAGTGGTAAGCAGAAAAGTAGGGGACCGAGGGGATCCCCCTGCTGTGCGCCTTCTTGCGAGAGAATGGTGAATCGGCCGAATTGGAGGAACGAGGGCTCGGTGTAGGATCGGTGGCAGTACGCGGCCAGTTCCGGAATCATCTCGGTGACCGATGCCAACATGCTGTCCCGATGTAGGCTGTTGAATGCATTTGATAGGTCCAACTTGACTATTATAGATTCCCGAGCTCATGTTGGCCATTATTTCAATATTATTATTAATATTATTATTATTATTATATTATTTTATTATTATTATTATTATTATTATTATTATTATTATTATTATTATTATTAAAAAAATAAATTATTATTATTATTATATTATTATTATTATTATTATTATTATTATTATTATTATTATTAATATTATTATTATTACTATTATTATTACTATTATTTTATTTTTTTATTTTTCCCCCGAGGTACATATGATCCCTCGGGAGTTCAAAAATTAGGGGCATTGTTCTGGAATGGCTAGTCTTCGCAGATGGTTTTATCAGTGCAAAAGGTGCCAACAAAAGCGACAGCATTGAAGCGTTGTATCGCCATAGATAAGCGCTGATATTATTATTATTATTATTATTATTATTATTATTATTATTATTATTATTATTATTATTATTATTATTATTATCCGAGAATTCATGTCTAGGTTCTGTTCACTCAGAAAATCGAGTTCCCCGCCGCTGCCTCCGTTAAGAAAGCGATGGATATCGACGGGTTTGTTGCTCTTTGGCTCCGGACAGCTTTGACATGGCGCCTTGGAAAGCCACTGCGTTGAAACGCTGAAACGCTGCACCATCACCGATAGGTTCTTGAATAGGAAGTTTGTTTCGCGGGAGTCATCTGTGGTTTTCGACAGCCGGCGACCAATTTAAGATAGAAAGGCGAGGCCCTCTTTGTTAAGGTGACCGAAGGTTTCCACCGCTACAGGAATGAAGATGTATTTCTTCTGTAGTTCAGAGTACTTGATGTGCTTTCTCGCAGCAGATACCTCCGCCGCCCCTCCGGCCGCGGCCGCCGTTTCTGTGATGTATGAGGCGGCCACCGTGTCCACCACCGTCGCGTCCCACAATAAGGACAGTCCGCCGCTCCACGGAATTAGGGTCTGGCCATCCGGTCTCTTACCATCCGACCTGGATAGGCCGGACGGCTCCTTGACTGCCGGGACGCCGGCTCTGTTGAGGCTGCGGTGGATGAGGTCGTTGATGTTGCTGTGTCTATCTTGTCGGCCGAACCCAAGTGAGCACGACAACCCTTGCGCGCCTCTGGACGAGACGTAGGCACCGCATGCGCATTTGTGCGGTTCGCAGATTGCCAGACCCAATCGTAGGCCGACCGCCACCCTCATGTTCTCGTCATCCAGTCTGAGGCCGCGAGCAACGATCGGGAGGGCGTGTAGCCAGTCCGAGGCGTGCGGTGACTGCGAGGCCTTCAGTCTCGCCTGGTCGTAGGGGTCAAGCAGTTTATCCTCGAGCGCCGATAGGGTTGCGTGTAGTAGCGGACCGTCCCAGTGTGCCTGTCCGCGACCGGGCGTGCCCATCGGGATCGGGACCCCAGAAAGCTGAAGCCAGGTAATCTTCGACGAGTCATGTGCCGCACCAGGGGTCACCGAAATAGTACCCAAGATGAGGGACTGGGTTTGGAGGGTGCCCGCGGCCGAAGCCAAGAAGGCGGGAAGTGCCAGCGAGGACACCCTCCTTACTCCCAATCCCCCCATCCTAATCGGAAGAGAGGCTTGAGACCATTGGTCGTCGTTCATCGAGACGTTAAGCATCCGGCAGACTCCTGTCCGTAGCAGCTCATCATAAACCCCCCGGCGCGGTTGATCGTGGCAGGGAGTGCCTCTCAATATGTGCATGAGCCTCGGCGAGCCGAGGGAGCATCTGAGGATCAGCAGAGCACCCTGTCTGTCGATGTGTTGGAGTTTGTCGAGCGCCCTCCTGAGGTTGGCCACGCAGGTGTCGAGGGTAGAGGAGAGGGCCTCCGTTGATGAAAGCGGGGCCCCTAGGAGTGTGGCTGTTGATGGGTTCACGCGGACGAACTGCATCAGGGCGTTCTCGGCGCTGATCTCAGGGCCCGCGGTGATAAGTTCGCACTTGGCGCGGTTGAGCGAGAGGCCCAGGACTGAGCAACCTCTCTCGATTAGATCCACGTCCGCTTCCACCTCGTCAGGACTGACGCCCAAGGTGAGGTCGTGCAGATATCCGAAGGCCAGGGGAGATTCTAGCCTGGCCAGAATCGGCTGGAGTGGTAAGCAGAAAAGTAGGGGACCGAGGGGATCCCCCTGCTGTGCGCCTTCTTGCGAGAGAATGGTGAATCGGCCGAATTGGAGGAACGAGGGCTCGGTGTAGGATCGGTGGCAGTACGCGGCCAGTTCCGGAATCATCTCGGTGACCGATGCCAACATGCTGTCCCGATGTAGGCTGTTGAATGCATTTGATAGGTCCAACTTGACTATTATAGATTCCCGAGCTCATGTTGGCCATTATTTCAATATTATTATTAATATTATTATTATTATTATATTATTTTATTATTATTATTATTATTATTATTATTATTATTATTATTATTATTATTAAAAAAATAAATTATTATTATTATTATATTATTATTATTATTATTATTATTATTATTATTATTATTATTAATATTATTATTATTACTATTATTATTACTATTATTTTATTTTTTTATTTTTCCCCCGAGGTACATATGATCCCTCGGGAGTTCAAAAATTAGGGGCATTGTTCTGGAATGGCTAGTCTTCGCAGATGGTTTTATCAGTGCAAAAGGTGCCAACAAAAGCGACAGCATTGAAGCGTTGTATCGCCATAGATAAGCGCTGATATTATTATTATTATTATTATTATTATTATTATTATTATTATTATTATTATTATTATTATTATTATTATTATCCGAGAATTCATGTCTAGGTTCTGTTCACTCAGAAAATCGAGTTCCCCGCCGCTGCCTCCGTTAAGAAAGCGATGGATATCGACGGGTTTGTTGCTCTTTGGCTCCGGACAGCTTTGACATGGCGCCTTGGAAAGCCACTGCGTTGAAACGCTGAAACGCTGCACCATCACCGATAGGTTCTTGAATAGGAAGTTTGTTTCGCGGGAGTCATCTGTGGTTTTCGACAGCCGGCGACCAATTTAAGATAGAAAGGCGAGGCCCTCTTTGTTAAGGTGACCGAAGGTTTCCACCGCTACAGGAATGAAGATGTATTTCTTCTGTAGTTCAGAGTACTTGATGTGCTTTCTCGCAGCAGATACCTCCGCCGCCCCTCCGGCCGCGGCCGCCGTTTCTGTGATGTATGAGGCGGCCACCGTGTCCACCACCGTCGCGTCCCACAATAAGGACAGTCCGCCGCTCCACGGAATTAGGGTCTGGCCATCCGGTCTCTTACCATCCGACCTGGATAGGCCGGACGGCTCCTTGACTGCCGGGACGCCGGCTCTGTTGAGGCTGCGGTGGATGAGGTCGTTGATGTTGCTGTGTCTATCTTGTCGGCCGAACCCAAGTGAGCACGACAACCCTTGCGCGCCTCTGGACGAGACGTAGGCACCGCATGCGCATTTGTGCGGTTCGCAGATTGCCAGACCCAATCGTAGGCCGACCGCCACCCTCATGTTCTCGTCATCCAGTCTGAGGCCGCGAGCAACGATCGGGAGGGCGTGTAGCCAGTCCGAGGCGTGCGGTGACTGCGAGGCCTTCAGTCTCGCCTGGTCGTAGGGGTCAAGCAGTTTATCCTCGAGCGCCGATAGGGTTGCGTGTAGTAGCGGACCGTCCCAGTGTGCCTGTCCGCGACCGGGCGTGCCCATCGGGATCGGGACCCCAGAAAGCTGAAGCCAGGTAATCTTCGACGAGTCATGTGCCGCACCAGGGGTCACCGAAATAGTACCCAAGATGAGGGACTGGGTTTGGAGGGTGCCCGCGGCCGAAGCCAAGAAGGCGGGAAGTGCCAGCGAGGACACCCTCCTTACTCCCAATCCCCCCATCCTAATCGGAAGAGAGGCTTGAGACCATTGGTCGTCGTTCATCGAGACGTTAAGCATCCGGCAGACTCCTGTCCGTAGCAGCTCATCATAAACCCCCCGGCGCGGTTGATCGTGGCAGGGAGTGCCTCTCAATATGTGCATGAGCCTCGGCGAGCCGAGGGAGCATCTGAGGATCAGCAGAGCACCCTGTCTGTCGATGTGTTGGAGTTTGTCGAGCGCCCTCCTGAGGTTGGCCACGCAGGTGTCGAGGGTAGAGGAGAGGGCCTCCGTTGATGAAAGCGGGGCCCCTAGGAGTGTGGCTGTTGATGGGTTCACGCGGACGAACTGCATCAGGGCGTTCTCGGCGCTGATCTCAGGGCCCGCGGTGATAAGTTCGCACTTGGCGCGGTTGAGCGAGAGGCCCAGGACTGAGCAACCTCTCTCGATTAGATCCACGTCCGCTTCCACCTCGTCAGGACTGACGCCCAAGGTGAGGTCGTGCAGATATCCGAAGGCCAGGGGAGATTCTAGCCTGGCCAGAATCGGCTGGAGTGGTAAGCAGAAAAGTAGGGGACCGAGGGGATCCCCCTGCTGTGCGCCTTCTTGCGAGAGAATGGTGAATCGGCCGAATTGGAGGAACGAGGGCTCGGTGTAGGATCGGTGGCAGTACGCGGCCAGTTCCGGAATCATCTCGGTGACCGATGCCAACATGCTGTCCCGATGTAGGCTGTTGAATGCATTTGATAGGTCCAACTTGACTATTATACACACTTAGAAATAAGCTTACCAGACCCTGCCAAATAAAAACGTGTCTTACCATTTGGTAAGCAAGGTTATTAGTCCGCCCTGTAGTAACCTGAGGTTACTTACAGACTGCGATTGGAGGATCTGGCGAGTTGGTTACTTCAAAGTAGGTAGAGTAATAATGCTTGAGAATTTACAATATTGAAAATTCAATACAATTAATTTAAAATAGTAAAATTTAATAAACAAATATATTTTTGGCTTTGTGAAATAGCACAAAAAATAGAACCAATTGCCGGATATTATAGGCAATATAGATAATAAAACGCTACATTTCCCAAGTAAAAGTGTATGTATTTTAATTGATACGACAATGAGCGAAATATTCTTGAAAACTATTTTTGTGGACTAAAACATGTCAAATATGAATACCAATTAAACTTTTCTGGAACTTTAATTTTAAAAAATTAAGATGGAATTGTCGCTTTCGGAACAATTGCCCAGGGAATATCAGCCTATTGCATCATGTATCAAACATGTAGTTCAGGCACAACTCTGGTAAACAGCGACTATAATATTTCAAAAATAATTATAGAAGAAAAAGAAGAAGTGCAGTCCCTTAAGCTAGTCCTGAGGCAGCCATGGGTATGAAGGGTTAGCTACTTAATTTTCTTGGCCTCGGCATATGAGGGCGGGTGGCCAGTTCCCTCCATCGCCGTCTCATCTTCCCACTGACAGTGTACGGTCAGCGTACTCATCATATCTGAGTTGGCTAGAAGGTGCGGGTGGAACAGAAATCTCGAAGCAAAATTTTTGCCCTGGCGGGGATTTGAACCATCGACCTCTCGATTGACAGTCCAGCGCGCTAACCACTACACTATCGAGTAGGCCTACCCTGGCGAAGGGGATCAAACAATTCAAAATAATTATAATGAGCAACTAAACACATGTAAATTTATTTAATATTGTAAATAAGTGAAAATAGGCTATAGGCGTGGAAAATAAAACAAGTTTGTAACATTCTGAAAAACCGTAGTAGTGGCCTACTTAAATTATACGAATGCGCACTAATAGGCTACATCGAACACGGCGCCGGGCATCAAACAATTCAGCTGAAATTCCAGTTCAAACTCCTAAGTTGATACGCACGCAGTCAGACAGAGAAATAACTAACATGATAATATCCAATCAGAGTTACACAGTCGGACATTTAGGCAGATTGTATACAGTTAAATACATGCCAGGCAGACAAAGTTAGCGTTGAGTATGGGTTAAAAGTTACCCTAATAGCGTGCGCTCTGTAGCTCATCAAGTAGAGACGAAGGGTAAACATCGGAGTCAGAAAAGTTGCACAGGTTCGAATCCCGATGGAATCTTTATATTATTTGAAAAAACTAGCAAAAACTTATTAATTTATGTTGTGAAATAAACACTAGCAAAACGATAGATTTTTAATGTGTTTCTTTCTCGGCGGTTTTTATCTTATTAAACTAGTTCTGAACTTTCGTGGTTTTTAACATAAACACTAACATTACGACCGTAGCACCCTGTTGTCTCCTCGGCTTGACCTCCCCGGACTTTGGCCTGGCACCGGAACGGACAAGGCGGACATGGCTATTGCGGACTTGATTTGATATAGCGCCGGAGTTTAATCCGGTCTCCCTGACCGTCCTGACGTGGCTTTTGTGTGGCGCTGAGAAATTTCGGAGATTTACATTTACATTTAACATAGGCCTGCCGTTGCGTGGTGAATGCAAACAAAGTTAATAAGTAAGTAGCCTTCGTGGCATCTAGGCTAACACGTGCACGTGCATTGCATTATATAGAACGATGGCATAAATATTTAACATCACGACAGGAACAAATGCATTCGCCTGACAAGCTTGACAAAATATAACTTTAGAAACGTTTCTGGTTTTTCTTACCGATCGGATTTTGACCTGACTTGTCACTTCTGTAACAGATAAGCTTTATCAGGGCATTTCTTGAAGCACCCATTTAAAAATGCCTTGGGCATAAAAATACGTTAAAGTCACAAAATTAGTATTCAAAAGTTATAGGCCTATTAATTTTACTATCGAGTATAGAAAAGGGTTGTCGAGCACTTGCCAAGACGACGTTTTCCATTGTCAACGATATAATTGTGGGTGCAGAAAATTCGTTTGGCACCTGGAAATCTGACTTGGACCTCTTTTGGACTACTCTCTGGAAACCTCCTCTGATTTGGTTTGGCCTTCTGGAAACCGGACTCGGACCTCTTTTGGACTAGGCCTACTCCCTGGAAACCCCCTCTGATCTGACGTAGCGCTCGTGAATAGGCTGGTGTCCTGCTCTTCGCCTTCGAGTGGCGCTTTAGAAGTTTGGAGATTACGATTACGATTACGATTAATTATCTACTTTGGAAACCCCCTCTGATGTGATGTAGTGCTTGTGAATAGGCTGGTGAATGGTCTTTGCTTGCTTACTTATTTAACCGAGAATAGTTCTGAGCGCCTAAAAATTCTTAATAGTGGAAATTAGTCATAGGTAACTAAGTAAAGATTATGCGCAATATCATCAATGTAATTAAATGAAAGCTAGTTGTTGCAATATTTAATTTTTTTCACGTACACATTTGCCAAGTGCAACGGACTATATTGGGTTTAAGCGCAGTGACAGTGTGACACATGCGCATAAATACGTGAGCGGTGCGGTTACCTCGTGGTCGTTATCAAATATAATGGCGGAGATTATTTGGTCTATCGGTAACCGTGGAAAATATCGAGAAGCAAAACCAATATCGAGAACTTCTGAAGAATGAAGTAAGTAACCTTAATCGCAAATTTATATAATTTATTGCTGTATTTTATGTAAAGAAGACGGCGAACATGTACAATCGGGGTGCCTATGTACTATCTGGGTTGGTGTCGGTAAACTTGCGCTATGAGGGTCCCTATCTAATGTTATTGTTTGACCCAAATTCAAGGGACTATGTATTACGGTGTGAGAAGAGGTCGCACCTTGACACTAGGGCGAACATGTACAATCGGGGTGCATATGTACTAGCTGGGTGGGTGTCTTTGCATCGTGAGGGTCGGTTAGGGCGTAGGGTTATTGTCAGTGTAGCCTATGCATTTGTGGGCGATCATGAAGGTGCTTTGCAGTTAGTAATGGGAAGCCAGTAATGAGGTGACTGGATGCTCTTAAAGAACTTCAGTTCAGTTTTCTACAAAATCTTCACCAGCGTTAAACTGTCACCGCTCAAGAGGTGCTGCACCCAGCCCTGTGCAAAAACGAATAAATTCTTCCACCCAGTTCCGTTGACAGGAAGCCCCAGGATGGAAGAGCATAAGTATAGTTGGGGAGACAAAAAGGGCTTGGAAATGTTGGTTCAGTGGTAGGCATTCCTTGAGTTCAGAGGAGTTTTAGTGGGTATAGATGTTGGCTGCAAATGTCACATGGTATTGTATTGTATTGTATTGTATTTATGCATTTGTAAAGCGCCTCTCGCAGTACAACCTAATCAGAGGCGCTCCCAGTGCGCAGAGCTTCGTGAGAAAAGAAAAGTCTTAAGACATCGAGTAGTAACAGAAATTCCCCCAATTAGAATCTGAGAACGAGTCATAGGAGGAAGATCATTCCAAAGGGACGGGCCAGCAGATGCGTAGGCACGGTGTTGAGCCATAGAAGTCCGGGTCCGGGTTGATCACATGGTGATCAACTTTTAACTCTTCTCTGAATAGAACACCAAGTAGTTTAATAAGTTTGACTCTTTAAACATTGTTGATAGGATCCGGAAGAGAAAAGAGTCTTGGACTCTGTGAAATATAATCTCTTTGGTCTTAGAAGAAAGATTAGGTGTCATTCTGTTCAAGGAGGTCCAATCCTTAATATTTGCAAATTGAGTTTCCAGGCTAAAAGGAGAGTTTTTGGGACGAGAAGGTTAGTATATCTGAAGACAACACAGAAGTCAGTTGTGTGCTCAACTGACCTTCTATGGGCCCATATTGGTTACGGGTAACTGAGCACTTTCATTTTTTCACTTGTTACCAGTCCCATTTCTGGACCAAGGATGAAGGTGAGGCTTATTATCCTTGTTAGGACACGAGGTGGTTAAACTGCAAACACATGGCTGTTATAGAGCATAGCTCATATTAAGCAATTAATAATAATAATAATATTATTATTATGAACACTATCATTATTATTATCTGAAACGCCATCTCAGACAGGACTCAACTGGTTGGTTCTTCCTTTCAAACGTTATTTGCTGTTTCTCTGCATAATTATAATTGTAATTTTTGATCTTGATCTTGTAGCAACCACACTTGAACTTCCATTTGGTATAGCTAGACAACTCCTCTGATGCGATGCAGTGCTCGTGAATAAGCTGGTGCCCTTGAGCAGACAATGGAGGAATCTCAAGGTAGGCCACATCACTCATTGTCTCTTGCTCTGATGTTTTCTCCTGCCCTATCACACACGTTTTGCTCATAGCTGCTTTACATCATGCTTTAAATCTGCTTTAATCACACCTTCACTTAAGAAACTTAACCTGGACATCAACAGCCTGTCTAACTTTAGATCCATCTCCTATCTCAATAAAAAAGTTTTAAGGTTGTTAAACGCCTTTTCCTTATGTGGTTTAAAAACATTTCATCTCCTAACTTTAGTCCTTACCAGGGTCATTTCACATCAAATCAAGAAGTACAAATAAAAATTTGCCACCACTCCTTTGGATTTTTCTTAATTTTTGTACATAAACTATATGCAAAATAAAGAATTACAGTGAAACATTTAGCAGATTATCTCAACATTTGGCCAAGATATTAATTTTTGAAGTTGATAAGCAAAAACGGATCGCAAGAAAACGGCGTGTTCCACCAAGTTTGGACTGTCATACCTTGGCTGGAAAATGAGCTACAGGCTGAAATTTTTTAATATAATCAGTTTGTTGTGCTCCTTCCAAGTATGCAAGAATCTGGGTGGTGCTGCCTTGTAGTATGTAATCTTTAAATTTGTAAATATTGTACAGAGACCAATTTTCACAGTTCCAGGCATGCTTTGTTTTGTTAAAGGATTATAAAGATGTATCTAGGCTGCATCGGCAGGGCATGGTTGCGAAAGTAGTTTTATGCTCCTGGTGCATAAGGGCGCTCAAGTCGTTCTCGTGAAAAGTGACTTTAATCTCTTAGTTACACAGTGACAAGCCATCCGATTTTATGTTCATTATGTAATCATATTATAAGTAAACAAATCATATTATTAAATAATTGATGTATTTCTTTTTTATAGCTATTGAAATGGAGTGTGCAGTTCACTTGTTGCCCTACATCCTGACTGCACTGCTTAGAAAAACAAAGAAGTTGCAGGACACATTTCATCCATATGCCTTTGGTAACAATAATTGTTTTGTTTTGTAATTTTCAAGCGGTGGATAGTCATAATTTTTTCTTGCAATAAGGCTATGGTGTGCTAGAGATGTCAGTGAGTTGTCAATTCATTTGAATTCAAGGTAGTAGACGGGGCCCACCGACATGCACACTCTGGCCCAATATTCAAAAACCTCGGGCTGCTGAAAATTAAGCAGATAAGAGCCCTACAAATAGGGGATTTCCTCTATCGCTTTAAATACGGATTGCTTCCAGCTTCATTTGTGGGATATTTCACCATGGGGTCGCAGATTCACATACATAATACGAGGAGTGGTACAATGTATCGCTAGGGTGTGTCAATTTGAGGGGTTAAATTGTTTTAATTTAAACATGTTTATTAGTGTTTATTTGAATTCACAAACTGCTAGTGATAAAATTGTGCCGTTTTGCATACTGAATCCAAATCTAGCTTCAGAAGCAGCTTAAAAGGAGCCATAGCTACTGGGTCATTCCATGTGAGATCAACCAGACCCTCCCACCTTCAACCTTAGATTTGGCTAAAAAAATTCCCATGTGTTTGTCCACCATTTTCAGGCAGAAATACAAAATTTTATTAAGATATTTCAAAATTTGACCGAGATATGCCGTCTGAAAGTGAGGGGGGGTAGGCGAAAATTTGTATCCGATTTCGCGAAATGTTCTCTGAGGCTATATTCAACATTAAATAACTCAAGAAGTAGAGCAGATAGAAGCATGAGGTTTTCACTGCTGTATTCAGAAAGTTGTGGGTGACCTAATGAGCCTATTACAATGACTGTGGTGTGAGTACAGGGTTTACAGGACAGCTGCCAATATGCCATCTCAGAAATCGCAAACTGCATTTTCTTGAATTTGCCGGACCAATATCAGGAAAAGCAGCAGCAAAACAACTTTAATCTGTTCATATTGTGAAATAGCAAGTAATGGGCTCCTACTGGAAGTATTTTACTGTGATGTTTATTTGCAAATGAATTCACACTGACGTGCTAAACTTGGTCAAACTGACGAACGGGGGTCATCTTCACCAGCTGATATTGGGAAAATGGACAACTGGAATTTATCTGAACTTCATATTTCTGAAAAGTGCATGCCATAAGCTTTCTGGTGATATAAATTTCATTTTGGTGCTCAGAAGCAATCAGGAGTACTGCATTTTTGAATATTAGCTATTTTCGATGTCGCGACTAACCAGAATGCAGGTCTATTCTTGGCTGTTAATTATGTGATTAATAATTTTTCACTGTTATATGTACTTTTAAAGTTTATATTTGGAAAGGTATTGAAATCAAAGTCTGCAATCAAAGTGACCAGCAATGTTTGCTAGTTTATTTCTTCATTAACCTGCTCGTGATGTTGTGTGTAGGTCTTGATTTAATATTTTTCTCTATGCTTTTAGTTTTTATCTATGGTTTTTAAAACAGGCCATGTGATCATGATGATGACAGACAGTTGTTTCAGGAACTGGATTTACAAAACCTATTCTTCTGAGAAGGAGATGCCTTTGATCATTGGCCAACTCTGATAGTCTCTTAAGCCCAATTTTTTTTGTGTAAGTAGTTTTATGACATTCCTGGGGTTGGTTACAGCAAATTCCAATGCTGCAGCTGTCCATGACTATTAAAAAAGTCCACAGTAAGTCATTTGAATAAAAACTAAAAACACAGGACCACAAACATCACTGAAATTCCAAGCTAGATCACTTTTAAATTTATCAGACATTCAAGACTGTATTTTTATCTAGAAATAAATTTAAAATATACACCAAAATTGCTTCAGTTCTGTACTGTGATCAATTAGTAAATTTTAATTTAATTGGAAGTTTTAAAACAAATTATAATCTATTCAACAACTATGAACAAAGATCTGTTTGAAATGACTCCAAGTGCTGATCACATGTTCCGCCAAAAAAATCCCATTAAAGTAATTAAAATAAAAACATCAACACAGGACCAAAATATCATGTATACCATAAATGCTTCCTGAAGTTGTATACTCTGATAGTTATTTAAAATAAACTTGAAGTTGAAGTGATAAACAAATTATCATCTGCTTAACAATCTGTTCAAAATGGCTGGCTGATCACATGGCCTGTTTTAAAAAACATAGATAAAAACTACAAGCATAGAGAAAAATATTAAATCAAGACCTACACACATCACGAGCAGGTTAATGAAGAAATAAAATAGCAAACATTGCTGGTCAATTTGATTGCAGACTTTGATTTCAATACCTTTCCAAATATAAACTTTAAAAGTACATATAACAGATTAAAATGATTAATCACATAATTAAAAGCCAAGAATAGACCTGCATTCTGGTTAGTCGCGACATCGAAAATAGCTAATATTCAAAAATGCAGTACTCCTGATTGCTTCTGAGCACCAAAATGAAATTTATATCACCAGAAAGCTTATGGCATGCACTTTTCAGAAATATGAAGTTCAGATAAATTCCAGTTGTCCATTTTCCCAATATCAGCTGGTGAAGATGACCCCCGTTCGTCAGTTTGACCAAGTTTAGCACGTCAGTATGAATTCATTTGCAAATAAACATCACAGTAAAATACTTCCAGTAGGAGCCCATTACTTGCTATTTCACAATATGAACAGATTAAAGTTGTTTTGCTGCTGCTTTTCCTGATATTGGTCCGGCAAATTCAAGAAAATGCAGTTTGCGATTTCTGAGATGGCATATTGGCAGCTGTCCTGTAAACCCTGTACTCACACCACAGTCATTGTAATAGGCTCATTAGGTCACCCACAACTTTCTGAATACAGCAGTGAAAACCTCATGCTTCTATCTGCTCTACTTCTTGAGTTATTTAGTGTTGAATATAGCCTCAGAGAACATTTCGCGAAATCGGATACAAATTTTCGCCTACCCCCCCTCACTTTCAGATGGCATATCTCGGTCAAATTTTGAAATATCTTAATAAAATTTTGTATTTCTGCCTGAAAATGGTGGACAAACACATGGGAATTTTTTTAGCCAAATCTAAGGTTGAAGGTGGGAAAATGTTAAAAAATTGGTTGATTTCACATGGAATGACTCTACTTCAATTTACAGTTCAAATTAGCTATAATTACATACTATTGATTTGAACGTGCAATAGAACTCAACAAAATCTGTAACCACAGTGTCATAGCAGATGTCATATGCGAGGTCAAATTAATGGAATTGTAGAAAATCAACCAAAAACATCATGTCCTGTTTGCTTCTTTTTCCGCCCATGAGCTCTCGACTGACCATTTGGCCTTTGATGTAGTGGTTCCTCCTCTCATGACTGTACACATGAGCAGCAGCCTCAGTTGTCATTTCACACACCTTTCCACAGACTGGGTGTATGATGGCCAGTCGGGAACCACTTATGACTCACTGTACCTTGTTTCTTAGAAACTTGAAAACTACTCTCTTTAGCCGGGGTTGGACTAGGAGCGCTCCTGAGTAGATCACCTTGAATGGGTTTATATAAAAGCTCCTTAATAATAATAATAATTGGGTTGTCAACAAAAGCTTTGATCTCTGCTGTTGTTAGGGAGCAGGAGGCTCGGAGACTCCAGAGCTCAGGTCAATCAATTGCGAGAGTGTTGTCGCATCAGGGTTGATGGTTGGTGTTTTCCTGGGTCTCACACTGCTGTCTCCAAGCTGTGTCATCTCATCGCCTTCACCTCTGATCTTCAGTAGCTTCTCCACTGCATCTCTTCTTTCCTGTTCCTCATCACTGCACAACATTGCTTGCAGCACAGACTCGCTAAAACCATACCAAGCAGACCTCTTCACTGTAGGCATGAAAATCGTCTTCACCACTTCACTTTGTTCTTTGAGCACTTGTAGCTGGAAAAGGAGTTGCCTGGGTCCTTGTGTCCAGTTGCTATTTATCTTTATATTGAACCAGTTCACTATATACACCCCAACACAGAACTCCACAATCATCCTCAAATTGTTCAGATTATTTCCTTTTAGATTATGCTTTGAGATCCAAATTCTCATGAACCTGAGAGTTGTTGTGAACCACTGCTGTGGGACACAGGTCCTATCTCCAACAGAATCAGATCCTTTGGCAAAACTCCTATCCTAACTGCAGTTAGAATCCTGTAGCCATAGCTTTGATCTGTGCTTAAGTACTTCATCACTGAGCTGAGGGAGAGCAGGACCAACACAGTCTTTTGCAAAATCAGGATTGATGTCTAGCTCAGTTACAGAATCCAACATTTTTCCTAAGGAACCTGACCACTTCTTGCTTACTGTCTTGCCATCTAAAGCAGTCACTAGGTGCCTCAGTGGCAGTTCTCAGTACAACTCTTGATCCCAAACTTGCAGATAAGTATGTCCATCAGTCTGTCGAGCTTTTCCATAAACCTATCTTTCTCCTCCGGCTTTGCTCTGCCTGAAAACACCTTGTTTGCTCGCTCCCACATGGCTTTTTCGAAATTTGATTTGATTCTAACATGGCTATTTATAACAGGCGGAATAAATTTTGAATTTGCTCTGCACCATTTAGCAGTATGCCAGTCATCAGGTCAGTGACAAGTTGGTCGTAGTTGTAATTCCGTCTGTCTTGGTCACTGATCTCTCTCAGGGTAGTCAGGTACAATCCAGATCTGATGAGAAAACCCTGACAGTTGGTAATTCAGCTGTAGGAAGTTGTTTACCTGACCCCACTAAGTGATGTAAATGAGTCCAGGCTAGCAGTCTTGTTTTTACATGGGATATTCTGACTATCCAACAGTGAATATACACATATTATGCTAAAAAAAGTGGCTACATTATAACATGCATTATTATAACTATGTTGCACACAGTGCAAGATAAATTGATAATTCAGGAGTAAACGACATTAATATAGTATATACAATATCATACAATACATTACACGATGTCTAACACACACAAAAACATATCGGACTGCTCAGAGCATTTTAAAATATTTCAGCAAGCCCCGTATGAAAGCAGTTTATTTACGCGTTTTCCACGATAAATTTGAGGGTTAATTGAAGTAGGTAAATCCCATTTAAAACAAAATTTACACACATACGTTGATTTTGCACATGAAATTGCACAAGTTTATCCTTAGTGCCTTTTTAAATATTGACCTTTCAAAAATTGACACACCCTAACATATCGCCCTGCTAGAGCTCGTACAAATACATGGGAGTTCAGTATTAAAGCATCGGGATCACTAATTTGGAATACTATACCTTTATAAATTCGCTCCTCGTCGAATTGCCATGAATTCAAAATAAGGCTAAAAGCATGCTTGATGAATGGTTGACCTTTTCGCTGCAAAAAACAGGCCTCCCTTCAGGCGCCTGGTTGGCCGGGCGGGGTGTGCGCATCAGGGCTCGGGGACAGAGTCCCTTAGTTAAGAATATTAGTTAAGAATATTAGTTAAGAAAGTTGCTTAAAAAGAACTAAGTAACCTCCCAGAAGATTAGTAGCATTACTGATTATACGATATGGATTTAGGGAGAAAATTATGTAACCAGTCATATTACTATAACTGTGTAATTTGCTCATGGTGTCACCCCCTTAGCGGGATTGTATCCTGTGAGGCCACCCTTTGGAGCCATTAACTAGCGTATCCTTGAATGTAATCTGTACTCTAAACTAATTTGTTATTATTTCTGTTGTCGGCTGCAGTAAAGATTTTTGATTCATTGATTGATTTATTGGGAAGGTTAAAAGCTTTTACCAGCTATTATTTAGCGACATGTACAAGTAAACCATTTTTTTAATTGTAATCGAGAATTTATATAGCGCCACTCATAATCAGAGGCACTTTTCCGACCCGGGTCAGTGTCTTCACTGACAAAGAAATGTTTTCAAGCGCTTGCGGAACTGGACAGGAGAGAGAGAGAGAGAGAGAGAGAGAGAGAGAGAGAGAGAGAGAGAGAGAGAGAGAGAGAGAGAGAGAGAGAGGGAGAGAGGGGAGGACAAGTCTAATGGCCTGAGGCAATCGGTTCCAGCTGGAAGGGCCAACAACCGAAAAGCTACGAGACTGAGCCGTAGAAGTGCACATCCGAGGAACAACCAAGTGGCCACGGGCAGATGACCAGAGAGATGGCTGTTACAGAGCAATTATTATTATTATTTTTGTTGTTATTATTATGCAGAACGCTATCTTTGTTATTGTTGTCTAAAGCGCCATCTCAGCAGAACTCAGACAGCGGTGGCAATGTCCTGCAGATGGCGTGCCCCCATTATAGAGCCACTGCAACTGGTTGGTTCTTCCTTTCAAACGTTATTTGCTGTTTCTCTATGTGTAATTACAATTATAATTCTCTTTGGTCTTCTAGCAACCGCACTTGAACCTCTACTTGGCATCTCTGGACAACTCCTCTGATGCGATGCAGCGCTCGTGAATAAGCTGGTGTATTGAGCTGGCAATGGATGAATCTCAAGGTAGGCTACATCGATTATGTCTGGTTGCCCAGTATGGGTGGTTGATATTCTGGTAGACTAAACTAGCGCTGCAGTATGTTGGAATGGCAGTATGTCTAAGTCATTGCATTTAGGAGTGGTGTAAGGCAGGGGAGTTCTCTATCACCTTAATTGTTTAACATGCTTGTTAATAAAATAATTGTGGAGTTGAGAGCAGCTGGTCTGGGTTGTTGTAGTAACAAATCCTGGTTGGGATGCATCGTGTATGCAGATGATATTATTTTGCTATCTGCATCAGTAGTTGGCCTTCAGGCTTACTAGATAAATGTGGTGTTTTTAGTAGTCAGTTAGGCCTAACATTTGATAGTTTTAAGATAGATGGCTCAGTATTAGTGAGGTTTTCCCAGTTTCAGCTCACTAAATTAAACGCTTGCTGGTATAATGTGTATCGTAAACTGTTTGGTTTTCATACATGGAATCAGTGCTAGAATTTATTGTAGGGCTGGGCAGTTTGGACTTTAAATCTATGAGAGTTATTGCCTTATTTAAACTACTTAAAAACTGCTAACTGCTGGTGATGGTACACTCAACGTGCTGTCGTTGACATTCAGTTATGGACACAAGTTTAATTATCTGGTTAATGGTCTTGGTGTGTCCGTAAAGGACAACATGTCTTATGTCAATCGCAGGTTTTAACACTTACATCTCCGGGGAGCGTTAGCTTGAGTTGGTGTTTTTGTATATATTTTCTGTTTTTATATATTTTTTTCGTTTTGTGTTTTATAATGTTTCTGCTTTGAGCTAAATAAAGTATAGATACTGTATCTATGTCTAACCAAAACGTAAGAGACGCACCTATCTAGACCAAAAACTAAGCGAGAGAGTTTGTTGTAGGTGAAAGCAAAAGCAAAGACGGACAACGAACTGGCCGGAGAACAAAGGTAGACGAAATTGCACCAGAAACCACAAAGACGGAGGAAGGATGCCAGAAATAACCGAGGAGAGCGAAGAAGAACCCGAAGGAAAAGAAGACCATTGACATCCAGGGGACGTGGAGAAGGGATGGATTTAGCCAGTGCCTCACCAAATTTTCTAAGCACAAAATGAACTGTTGTGAAAAATGTGAATAGGGAACATGGACAACTCGTACTTAAAATCCAAACTTGTTATGAACTGTTACTCTTGTCTCTGTATATCTGGTAATATATTGCACTAATAAAAACCATTTCAAATACAATGCATTATCAATAATTGATAAGAAATAGTTCTCAGAGAATAGTTATTATGGATAAATTTATGACATAGAGTATCAAGCTGAAGATTGCATTTGTAAATTTATCACTGAAAAATCTCAGGGTTCCAGCTATAGAATCCTACAAGTGTCCATGGAAGTAACACTGAAGGTTCCATATAGTAACCTGGACAGCGGACTTTCAAAGTATTATGAGCCTGCAGTAGTAACATAGCTTACTTTCAAAGTATCCTTGGCTGGCCAAGTAGTATCCCAGTCCAGGTTACTATATGGTATAGCTTAAACCATCCGCCTAGTGGACAACCCAAAGTCAGCTTCAGCTTGTTATATAGTAACCTAAGCATCTTACTTTCAAAGTTTCATGAGCTTGCTAAGTAGTAACATAGGACAGCTTACTCTCAAGTATCATTAGCAACCAAATAGTAACATAAGACAGCTTACTCTCGAAGTATCATTAGTAACCAAATAGTAACCATAAACAGCTTACTTTTGAAGTAACCTACGCTTACCAAATAGTAACCGTAGAAAGCTTACTTCAATAGTAACCTGTCCAGGTTACTATATGGCATAGTTTAAACCAACCGCCTGGTGGACAAGCTCTAGTAACCTTAAGGTTACTATAAGACAAGTTCCGGGTTTAGAGTGTAGATTCCCGAGCTCATGTTGGCCATTATTTCAATATTATTATTAATATTATTATTATTATTATATTATTTTATTATTATTATTATTATTATTATTATTATTATTATTATTATTATTATTAAAAAAATAAATTATTATTATTATTATATTATTATTATTATTATTATTATTATTATTATTATTAATATTATTATTATTACTATTATTATTACTATTATTTTATTTTTTTATTTTTCCCCCGAGGTACATATGATCCCTCGGGAGTTCAAAAATTAGGGGCATTGTTCTGGAATGGCTAGTCTTCGCAGATGGTTTTATCAGTGCAAAAGGTGCCAACAAAAGCGACAGCATTGAAGCGTTGTATCGCCATAGATAAGCGCTGATATTATTATTATTATTATTATTATTATTATTATTATTATTATTATTATTATTATTATTATTATTATTATTATTATTATTATTATTATTATTATTATTATTATTATTATTATTATTAGCCTAATACTGACCAACGATCAATCTATGGCAAAAGCAGTTACTTGTGAATGAATTGTACAAGGTCTTCACATTGTGCGAGTATTGAACCCGCACGCTGTGAGACTACGAGTTACGAGGTTGGCTTTGGAGCTAATGGTGATCTAGCGCTATAAAATTTGAAACGTTGTATTGTAAGGTATAAGGTCCGGTAGAGCGGACTCGCAGAAATATTTCTTGTCTAGGATAAATATGTTGCTATTATTTATATAATATTCTTTATTATTTCAACTGACAGACGCAGTAAGATTACATTGGAACATGAAAGTACAATCAAGATCTTAATTAAACACACGGTTTGGTAGCCATGCAAGGCGCCTCCCTGGGAGGCGAGTTACGGGAATCGATCCGCGAACCTAATGAAATGTAATGTAATATAAACATTTGTAAAGCGATCCTCGTAGCAGAGCTATTCAGAAGCGCTCTCAACGTGATAGGCTCGTGCAAAAAGAAAGGTCTTTAAACATTTAAGTGAAGCTGGTGAGAACGCCCCGAGGACCTGCTCGGATCTCAGAAGGGAGTTCATTTCACAATGAAGGGCAGCCAAAGCAAAGGCTCGGTGCTGAATTAATGAGGTTCGCGACCGAGGTACAAACAAGTCCAATGCTCTCCTGGCCATGAGTGTTACCATTACTCTATCCCCTCCCCCAACTAATTATTAATTATTCAATTATTTCAATTGTTAATTATAATATTATTGTCACTATGATATATTACCGTAATTATCACTGCCGTGTGAGAATAAAGTTTATGCCGGTAAATTACGCCATTTAAAAGATTCTCACGGCTGCGTTGAATAAACGATGACGTCATTATCGACTGATGATGATGATCTTCATATATGACGTCATCCTTGTCGATTTTATGCCCGCCTTGGTTGCATACCCCTAAGCCGTAATTTTTCTGGTTAACGGCTGGCTTGAGCAAATTCACGGCTGGTTTTTCGGCTAGCCGTAAAAGAGCGTAAAGTACCTTTTTCGGCTAGCCGTAAATCTTTACGGCTCGCAGAAAAAGGTAGCTTCGCTTTTTAAGCGCGTAAACTACATTTTTCGACTCTAAGTGCATCAATCATTAACACAGTAATACAATATACAATATAGGGACTACTTTTAAATCGAAAAGTGGGCAATATTCACTCAGTCTGAAAATAATTTTAGAAATAAATTAGGGTAATTATGTTAGGAAACAAACGGACATTTCATGTTTTCAGTTCACATGCGTACATTGCATAGAGTTCACATTCAATTACGATTTACGAGTATGTAATACTGATTGGAAGTTAGAACCACAAAATAATGGGGCTATCAGACATGCATTAATGGGTGTAGGCCTAGACGCATAGCGACAGAAAAAAGAAACAGATACACAGAAACAAAAAAGTGAACATTCTGGCAATAGACTGCAGCCGCTTTTGAAGCAGAGTAGTAACAGTGTGCACTCTGCACTAACCCGCATGAGAGATAATTAGAAATATTTAACTTTTAATATAAAGCCGGAAGTAGAACTCGGAATATATGCAACACAGGACAGCCTGGACAGGGCCCTTACAATAGACGATGAGACGGCCGGCCATGTGACTGACGTCAGCACTTTCAGACTCACTGAATGATTGACTGACCGCTCATTGAACACTAAGTACAAATTAGCAAGCCAGCGTGGAAACTTTATAATCACAACTGTGTGCATGTTCTAGCCAAACTTTTTTCCGGCGGCTAGCCGTGAAATAACTCTCGGCGGTTTTTCGGCTAAGCCGCAAAATTTCCGGCGGTTTATCGGCTTGAGGAAATTTTTTCGGCTCGGCGGCTGACGGCGGCGGCTTAGGGGTATGCTTGGTTGGCGTCGTTTGGGGATTCTCTGAAGAATTTCCTCTGCAATTTTTGAATATAATTTTGATAGTTGTCTTTTCTCAGTGGCTTGTCGAGACGAGATGTTTGGTCGAGGGCTTCGACGTACATCTTTTCTTCGCTGGTCGGTCCAGGGATCGCGAAGATCCGGTAGAAGGCGTGGACGTAGTTGTCAAGAGCTCTTTGGACGTTCTTCGAGTCGACATTCGTTCCATTCCGGTACAGGTAGGCCATATTAAGGGTTTTGCCGATTATGCCGTGAGTGATGGTATGGTATGGTATGGTACCTGGACATTTATAAAGTGCTTCTCACAATGTGAACTTCAAGCGATGCTTTGGCTGTTGGTTGCTTTTGACCCTGCCCGATACATAGAGGCCGTAGGCCTAACCGATTGTGTCATTTCGATGCTGCGGCTGGCAGCGTATTCAACTGTCCTGTAACTCGGCGGTTTTCAAACTTTATTTTTATTGTACCACCAGGTAAAAGAAATCGAATTTTGGCGTACCACCAGCAAAGGTCAGATAAAAACCAACAGATCAGAACGAAGTCCCTTGCAATTAGCGCAGGACCGTAGGTAGACAAATTTAAAAATTAATATATAATTTTAAGAATGTAATCATATCAACAAAAGGAAAAATAAAATCATTGTTTTGTTAGAAAGTGTTAATGTGAGCTGTGGGCTTGTTTCAACAAGCATAGCATTACTATAGGCCCTATCTGGTTTAATATTTGTCTATTTCATACGCAAATCTGGTTCGAGTTCAAGCTTTGTTCTGTATTTGAATTTTTTTTTGCGCACCATTTAGTGACACCTGGCGTACCACTAGTGGTAGGCCTTCGCCTGCCACTATTTGAAAATCGTTGCTATAACTCTTCCTCAGACCAATGTTTCAGATGATTGATGAACAGACTGTGACTGATGACGATGACTTTGCGTTTGATGACGATTGCTTTGTTGTGTAACAGTTGGTCAAGTAGATAATGATGATGGTGATGACTTGTTTGATGATGATGGCGTCATTGAAATTACAAATGCAGACGTTCGCTCTGCCCATGCAGATGCATGTCTTGCATCTCGTGTGGCGATTGGTCAGATGGTTGATGATGATGATGATGATGATGATGATGATGATGATGATGATGATGATGACGATGATGGAATGTTTTTTGATTGTGCTTCTGTGCTTGATGGAGTTGAAACTGATTCAGCTCCGATTTTCACACAGTTTAACTCACAGGGTTTTGTTGCTATGCCTGAAATTGAATATGATGATGCCCAGAATGGCTTGAGGGAGGTTTTGGAAAGGGGTAGCATTCCTGTGGTGAAGGGCTTGTATGGAGTTTCGTTTTCTGATGAGATGGGCAACATTCCTTTGGTGCGGGGCTTGTATGGAGTTTCGTTTTCTGGTGAGATGGATAACAGTAGGCAGTGAGGGGTGGGGGGCGTAGTAATGGATAACACACTGGCGTGAAGAGCAGTAGGTACCAAGATCGATTCCCGTAGACCCCGTAAGGTTTATTTAGCCTTCCACTCGCTAGGTGGCGGCGGTGGTTACAATGAATAGTAGGCCGTAATTGGCGTCCTGTGGCTGCGGTATAATACAGTTATATTCGACGTCTGTAAAACTGTTATCATGTGCTTCTACTGCATACAATACATGTATGTAAAGCCTTTCTGCGGAACAGTGTAGCTGCCGTTTCTTCTATATGTATGTTCACTGTACAGCGCAGTGCGGTTAGCAGGCGCTTAAATAAAGAAAAGATTATTATTATTATTATTATTATTTTATTATTATTATTATTATTATTATTATTATTATTATTATTATTATTATTATTATTATTATTATTATTATTATTATGCATGCATACATACACACACACACACATGCATGAATACACATACATGCATACATGCACACACACATATATATATATATATATACTTGTTACATGGTAATACATGCACACATATATTCAGACATAGACGCATACATACACAAATACATACATAGATGATACATGCTCATATATACGTATACCTACATACATAAACGCATGCACATGTGCCTTTCTGTCTCAACCGTCTGATTATCTGGAAATTGACCTGATTACGGCTTGGTTTTGGTGCGCCTTTGATTGATGCCTTGTGCATTAGACACTGGCGCAATAGAAGCTACTTATTAGAACTATAGTCTTATTGTATTGTATTGCATTGTATTGTATTGTATTGTGTTGTATTGTATTTACAGATTTATAAAGTAACTCTCGCAGTACAACCTACTTGGAGGTGCTCAGTGTTTTAGCTTCGACACAACCTGTCCTGCTGGTGACCAGTCCTCTCCCTTGCCGCCTGGTCTTCACACCCACAGTTCACATGGTAAGGTATGTGTTTGCACTACAGATAGGTAATACAAGCGAAGCAGATAGTGTTGTGGTTAGCGTGCTAGGCTGTCAATCAAGAGGTTGGGGTTCAAATTTCAGCCAGGGAAGACACTGGGTTCGAGGTTTCTGCCCCACCTGCACCCTCTAGCCAACTCAGCTATAATGAGTACACTGCAGATGGAAAGACGAGATGGCGAGGGAGAGGACTGACCACCCGCCCTCATATCAGGGCCACCGACAGAAATTCCGGGCCCCTAGGCATAGCAGTCACGGGCCCCTAAACTATCATTAGGCTTTATGAGAAAAGTTGATTGCGGGCCCGGCCCGGGCCCCGGAAAATCGCCGGGCCCCTGGCCATTTGCCCCCCTTGCCATCCCCTCTCGGCGGGCCTGCCTCATATACCGAGACTAAGAAAATGAAGTCGCTAACACTTTATACCCATGGCTGCCTGAGGGCTAGCTTAAGGGACTACTAAAGTTATGCTTGTCACCCACACTGGTAAAAAAAAGTAACAGAAACAACCGAACAAAGTCACTCGTCAAATTGTATGATGAGAGGATAGCTGGCGATGGACAGAGACGAGTGTTGGAGATGCATTGCCCGAAGTGAATGACAACGAAGTACTAAGTAAGTTCATTGAGAATGCCAGTTGACCGAATCCCACACAGTGCACTACTTGCAAGATACGAATGAAACAGAAACAAAGGCAGACATGTATCTGACTACGTTGGATAGATCATATAAATGAGGACATAACATCACTTGGACTAACACTAAGGGTAGCAAATGGACTTGACAAATGACCGAGGACAATGGAAATCATTTATTCGTACCCATCGCCACCAAATGGCTGGCTTCAGAAACGGATAATGATGAAGTTCATTGAAAACAGTAAATTTAATTGATCTTTTTCTGAGTTTGTTGGTTTTATTATAAAATACAATAATATATAAAAACTAGTGTATTTGCCCGTCATATTATGACGTCATATTATAGGCCTATATGTATCGTTGGTTATCGCCGTCGTCAAGACCGCCGTCGTCAAGACAACGGTTTATGCTTCACAATAGAACAGAACCCGTTTGTGACGTAGCGTCCCCCGACAGACGGACACTATATAGATATTATATGTATAGATTATAGTAATAATAGTAATAGTAATAATAATGTTAATAATAGGACGATTTATATATCGCCGTAGCACAGCCGAGGTAGAAGAAAAGGCGCCGTACACGATACATTTGTACTGATGTGAGTAGTTTTGAGTTTGCCAAGAGAGCAGTGAGTACGGCGAGTGTGTGGGACAGAAGGTGTGAGAACGACTCAAACGAACGAAGGAATTCTAGTGAGGACTCTAGGAACTGGATTTAGATGAAGACAAATTGTTGCCTGACCTGTATTCCCCGTTGGTACAGAAACAATGCTGTGCCATTTTTTGGAGTACCGGATACAAGATCATATGTCTCTTAGAGATAACAGCCGGATGGGTGACGTGACCAACAAGACAAAGAAATAGACAAACTGAGGCTAAGATAGGCAGGCAGACAGACAGAACAGGCAGTCAAGCAGACATACAGGCGAACAGACAGACAATATATAGATAGATGGGCAGACATATGGATGGACACGCACATATAGACACACAAACAGACAAACACACTGAGGGACACGGACAAACACGCATACAGTCACCGAAAAATACAGAGACACACACGTACATACACTGAGACACACAGACATAGAAGACTGATATATAAACTAACAGGCAGAGATGAACCGACAGACAGACAGAGACAGACAGTAAGACAAACAGAGCATGCAGGCAGTCAGACAGACGGACAGACAGACATACATAATTATCTGATAGACAGGCAATCTAACAGACAGACATACATAATTTCCATATCGCCTAATAACGTCTCGTAGTACAGTGACGTTACACCCCGGTGACCCAGAGAGTTCCAAAATCCAGTTCAGGCAACTGAAAAGCTCGTTATTCAAACATTTCTAGTTCTAGGCTCGACCAGAGAAAAGCAATGAGATGACCTCGTTGAATTCTTATGAGACTGGGCAACGGTGACCAATTTCAAGTTTGGCCAGAGTTAGGCTACTATACTGTTTCGCCTTTCCTCCAGTCTTGTTGTCCTCGAGACCAAGGTCTTGGTCTCGAGTGCACTCGAGTTCGTTTTTAAAAGTCTTGGTCTTGGTCTTGGTCTTGAGGTTCAAGGTCTTGGTCTTGGTCTTGGTCTTGAGGTTCAAGGTCTTGGTCTTGGTCTTGGTCTTGAGGTTCAAAGTCTTGGTCTTGGTTTTGCAAGACCAAGACGAAGACTTTTGTCAATATGAACAGTTATTAATTTTAACAAACGGCAAGAATTTTAAAAATTTATCCAATAATTACTCATACAGTTATTGTTTTAGTATTTACACGGTGTGAATGAGGCTTCACTGTTGTTTTGGACAATTATTTTGACTTCCGGTTATTTACCATGGAATGATTTCAAAACAGACTCATGATTAATTTGTACATTTACATCCGGTTCTTGAAAAGCCGCTTTGTGTGCTAGCGATTTCAGCACTTGTAGACCGTGTTTTTTCACATGGCAGAATTTTTATGAGGCCCCACAGGTCACGTCTTGGTCAGAAAATTCTTAGCAAATTGGTTTTTCTAAAATTCGCAGGCATTTGGAATAACATTTCGCATGAAGGACTTTTGTAAATACGAATTCGGAATTCTCTGCAGTCTCCATTTAGAGTTGTTTTGCTTGAAAAAAAGAAAAACTCGTGTTTTCATTAAAATAACGAGTAGTCCGACTGGACAATTTTTTAGTAAGGAATAGAAGTCTGGATACGACTGTGATTTTTGTGGGTCTTGGTCTTGGTCTTGAGGTTCAAGGTCTTGGTCTTGGTCTTGAGGTTCAAGGTCTTGGTCTTGGTCTTGGTCTTGAGGTTCAAGGTCTTGGTCTTGGTCTTGGTCTTGAGGTTCAAGGTTTTGGTCTTGGTCTTGAGGTTTAAGGTCTTGACAACAAGACTGCTTTCCTCACCTATATTACCAAGCCCATCTAGCCTTCCATAACCTTTCCTGACCTGAAACACATTTCTGTAACCTTAACCATAGAGCATAATTAAAAAATAAAATTTGCAATACATAAAAAATTAGAAAAACCTTTATCTCCATCGTTTCGCTTCTTTTGGTCAATGTGTATATGTAGTTCAAACTTATTCACCAGGTGGCAGTCTTACACACTCTTTTTGTTGTTGTAGTTGGCACGTGACGAGGCGAATGATTTAAACGAGGAGCCATGTCACTGATGTCAGATGCAATTAGCAATTAGCAACAGAGTACAACGTCAGTTTCTTAGCCTCGTCATGTCAAAGCGAGTGGCCAGTCTTCTAATTCGTTCTTATTATCTGCCCAGTATACGGTCAGTGTGCTAATTTATTGTCATGTTCACTAGAGCTCTAGTGGTACAGGACTCTACAATTAACTCTTCATGGCTTGTGTAATGCTATGAGTTCAATACAATTATGTAATCCTGTGTAATGTAATTAAGTGGAATACAGCTATGTAATACTGTGTACTGTACCAAATGCAATAGAATTATGTAGTCATGTGTGATGTAATCAAGGGAAATACAATTATCATTATTATTAAGGAGCTTTTATATAGCGCCCCTTCAAGGTGATCTACTCAGGAGCGCTCCTAGTCCAACCATGGCTAAAGAGAGTAGTTTTCATTTTTGTAAGAAGCAAGGTACAGTGAGTCATAGGGACCAGGCGGAGTGCAACAGGGAGGCCATTCCAAGTTGCGGGGCCAGCGACCGAAAAAGAACGGCGCTGCATAATGGCTGTCCGCGTGCGGGGGACCAAGAGCTCGGCCTGGTCAGCCGAGCGAAGAGCAGATCGCCGCAAGACCCCCGAGGTAGGGCGACACAACTCCCGCAGGTATAAGGGGGCAAGTCCCTCCAGACAACGCCTAACCAGTGCAGAGACCCCGTAGGCGATCCGCAGCGGGAAAGGGAGGCAGTGCAGAACATCCCGCATATAAAGAGAAACCTGGCCAAATCTGAGGATGCGACCCATGAGACGTGCGGCTGCACGTAAAACCCGGTCCAAGCACCCAAGGCGGGCAGCTGGGAGACCAGCGTAAAGGGCGCTACAATCGTCCAGACAAAGGCATGAGCAAGGGTGGAAGCAGCCGCCTGCGTCAGAGTGGGGGAGAGTATACCCTTAACTGACGAAGTTGATAATAGCAGTCCCGACAAAGCAAATTAGTATGTCGTATGAGTGTGAGCTGTTGATCCACAATTACACCAAGATCCTGCACTGAGGAGGCAAAGGAAGCCCAGGGGAATTCAAGTGCCAGAGCGTCAAGATTAATTTTTGCAAGTTGTTGGCGAGTACCAAACCAGATATATTGGGTCTTTGCCGGGTTTAACCGTAGACGGTTTGAGGACATCCAAGCTTCCAAATTCCCGACGACTCGGATGATCTCTGGAACCGCAGCAGCAGCCGCCGATGCCGATGGTGAGCAATGGACATACGTTTGGAGGTCATCAGCGTAGGACTGGCTTAAGACTACACTGACCGCCAAGAGGGGACCAAGGTCAGCAGTATAGAGTATGTACAATAGGGGACCCAAAACAGAGCCATGGGGCAGGCCAAACGGAGCAGGAACGCAGGGTGACCTAGCAGACCCACAGGCCACAATGCAAGAGCGGTCCTGGAGGTATGAGGTAGGCCTAAGCCTGCTCCTTCCGTCTGTACTGCCGATGCATCTCACGGACGTATTCCACCCAGGCAGCGCGGTCAGCAGGCAGTTTAGTGCGCCTGTAACGCCTCTCCAGAAGACGAGCATGGCGCCGAAAAGAACGACACTCGGCATCCAACCACGGTGTGAGAGCAGACCGGCGCGTTCTGGCTGTGTGTGATGGAAGTAAGGCGTTAACAAGATCCGTCATGGTAGTCTCGTACAGGGTGAAAAGATCGACAGTTGATGCTTCGGCTAAGGTTGACGGGTCAGCAAAGGCAGGAACACGAAGCAAGGCCTCACGGAAGGCATCACGGTCCAGCTTCCGCCAGTTACGATATTGTCCCTCGGCATGCGTTGGAGCCGGGTGAAAAAACGGCACTGAAGCAACGACGAGGCCGTGGTCTGACACAGTCGGGGTTGGACACTCAGGTCCACCAGTCGGCAGTCGTCTCTGGTTATGAGCACATCGAACCACCCACCCAGTTGATGTGTTGATTCAGCTACGTGCTGCGTCAAACCAAACTGCTCAATGATGGCTGTGAATTCGGCCGTCGCAGGGATTTCTGGATCTTCAAAATGGAGGTTTATATGTAATCATAAATAATGTAATCAAGTGCAACACAATTATGTTATCACGTGTAATGTAACGAAGTGTTAGACAATTATGTACTCATGTGTAATGTAGGTAAGTGTAATACACTAAACTGTTACACAGTCAAGTGTAATACAATGTATAATATAAGCATATGTAACGCAATTAAATGTACTACAATTATGTAATCAAGTGTAATGTAATCAAGTGTAGTACAATTATGTTATCATCTGTAATGTAGGCAATTGTTTTGCGATTATGTAATCTTGTGTAATGTAATCAAGTGCAATACATTAACGTAATCATCTATAATGCAGTCAAGTGAAAATACATTTATGTAATCATGTGTAATGTAATCAAGTGCAGTACATTTATTATGTAATCATGTGTAACGTAATCAAATGCAATACAATTATGTAATGATGTTTATTGTAAACCTTTAATTGAAGTGCAATACAATTATGTAATCATGTGTAACATAATCAAGTGCAATACAATTATGTAATCATGTGTAACATAATCAAGTGCAATAAAATAATGTAGTAATGTTTAATATAATCAAGTACAATACAATTATGCAATCACATGTAATGTGATCAAGTACAATACAATTATGCAATCACATGTAATGTGATCAAGTGAAATACAATTATGCAATCACATGTAATGTGATCAAATGAAATACATTTATATAATCATGTGTAATGTTATCAAGTGCAATACATTTATCTAATCAGGGGTAACATAATCAAGTGCAATACAATTATGTAATGATGTGTATTGTAATCAAGTGCAATACAATTATGTAATCATGTGTAACATAATGAAGTGCAATACAATAATGTAGTGATGTTTAATATAATCAAGTACAATACAATTATGCAATCACATGTAATGTGATCAAGTGAAATACAATTATGCAATCACATGTAATGTGAGCAAATGAAATACATTTATATAATCATGTGTAATGTTATCAAGTGCAATACATTTGTGTAATCATGTGTAACATAATCAAGTGCAATACAATTATGTAATGATGTTTATTGTATTGAAGTGCAATACAATTATGTAATCATGTGTAACATAATCAAGTGCAGTACAATTATGTAATGATGTTTATTGTAATCAAGTGCAATACAATTATGTGGTGATGTTTAACATAATCAAGTGCAATACAATTATGTAATGATGTTTATTGTAATCAAGTGCAATACAATTATGTAATCATGTGTAATGTTATCAAGTGCAATACAATTATGTAATGACTAGCAGGTTTACCCGGCGTTGCCCGGGGTTATAAGTTTCAATCCCTGTAGCGAATAAGAAACAAATTTAGGTATATGTTTAAATCCGTGTAGCGAATAAGGAAGAAATTTAGGCGACCTGTGGGGGAGACTGCTTTGCAGTCTAGGCGTGGACTGACTGCTTCGCAGTCGCCCTCTGGCGACGACTGCTTCGCAGTCTCCCGTGGACTGACTGCTTCGCAGTCGAGTGGCGACGACTGCTTCGCAGTCGGGGAGACTGCTTTGCAGTCTCCCGTGGACTGACTGCTTCGCAGTCGAAGAGGGTGAAGCCGGCGTTGGCGGATTCAAGAAAACGCCAGAAATCTAGCCCTCACTGCCCTTAGTAAAGCAGAGTCTTTGAACATACAATTTTGCTGTAAAACGATGAATATAGTTCGATTCGATAGTAATTAAATTTTGTGCGAAAGTAAACAACGTCTTTATTTGCATTATTTACCCGGCGTTGCCCGGGGTTATAAATTTCAATCCCTGTAGCGAATAAGCAACAAATTTAGGTATATGTTTAAATCCGTGTAGCGAATAAGGAAGAAATTTAGGCGACCTGTGGGGGAGACTGCTTTGCAGTCTAGACGTGGACTGACTGCTTCGCAGTCGCCCTCTGGCGACGACTGCTTCGCAGTCTCCCGTGGACTGACTGCTTCGCAGTCGAGTGGCGACGACTGCTTCGCAGTCGGGGAGACTGCTTTGCAGTCTCCCGTGGACTGACTGCTTCGCAGTCGAAGAGGGTGAAGCCGGCGTTGGCGGATTCAAGAAAACGCCAGAAATCTAGCCCTCACTGCCCTTAGTAAAGCAGAGTCTTTGAACATACAATTTTGCTGTAAAACGATGAATATAGTTCGATTCGATCGTAATTAAATTTTGTGCGAAAGTAAACAACGTCTTTATTTGCATTAGTAATGACGTTGGGGAATATCCGCGCCATAGATAGAACCGCTTGTCGTTAAATGCGCATTATTAATGACGTTGGGGAATACCGGCGCCATAAATAGAAGCGCTTCGCGCTGGGTGTCAGGGACGGTCGGTTGGGTAGAGTTTTGGGGGATTTTCACCATGTTAGCGGTGAAAAGGGGGTAAGCGAACCCCTCCACTGGGTGTCCGATGCCGAGGCCGACACAGCAGTGAAAGTTTGGAGTGAAAAGGTGCAAAATTGTAGAAGTTAAGCCCGGTCAAACACACACACACACACACACACACACACACACACACACACACACACACACACACACACACACACACACACACACACACACACACACACACACACACACACACACACAGAAATCTCGCTTTATTATATAGATGTGTATTGTAATCAAGTACATACAATTACATACAATTATGTGGTTATGTTTAATATAATCAAGTACAATACAATTATGCAATCATGTGTAATGTTATCAAATGCAAAGCAATTATGTAATGATGTTCAATATAATCAAGTACAATACTATTATGCAATCTTATCTGATCTTATCTTATCTAATATGATTATTTATAAAGCGCCTCTCACAGTATAGACTATTCAGAGGCGCTCCCTGCGTGTCAGCCCAGAGGGAAAAGAAAGGTCTTTAGGCAGCGGAGAGAAGAGGGAGAGATCCCAAGCAATATCTTGCTACGGAGAGAGGGAGGCAGGTCATTCCATAAGGAAGGGCCAGGGATTGCAAAAGCACCATGCTGAGCCATCGAAGTCCTTGTGCGAGGGACAAGTAGATCAAGGCGGTCAGCAGACCGAAGAGGGCGGGAAGAGAGAGCAGATAGAGGTTTACGCATTAGGTCACAAAGGAGCTTTTCCCAGCTGAGTCCTAGACACCAAGAGAAGGACCTTGTATTGGATGCGGGAAGCAACAGGAAGCCAGTGAAGTACATCAGTCATAAAGGTAGTTATGTGAGAGAAGCGAGGAAAACGGGCAATGAGCCAGGCAGCCGCGTTCAGAACAGACTGCAGAGATGAAAGGCGCGCTTTAGGGAAAAGTGTTTAGGGAGCCCAGCAAACAATGAATTGCAATAGTCAATGCGGCAGCAAATGAAGGCATGGACCATAGTAGTAAACACTGAAGGGGAAACTGATCTTCTTACAGCCCTCAAACGCCTCAGGTGATAGAAACAGGAACGTGTCAGGTGGGAGAGGTGTTCAGAAAACGAGAGGGTACTATCACTATCACTATCAAGGGTGACACCCAAATCCCGAACACTGGATGAAAATGAAAAATCAGGGTATATTGACGACAGAAGTGGGATATCAAGTTTAGAAAGTTGCTGCTTAATGCCAAACGAGATCAGTTGGGTCTTAGAAGAGTTAAGGATAAGTCGATTTGATGACATCCAAGAATGGAGATCATGTGACAGGGAATCAATGGATCCAACAAGGGAGATCTGCTGAGAGGATGAGCCTTGGACAAAGATTTGAACGTCGTCTGCATAGAGGTGACCAGAGGTAAAGTGTTTGGTAAATATAGAAGGAATGTCAGCTGTGTAGAGTAAGTACAGAATGGGGCCAAAGACAGAACCCTGTGGGACACCATACTCAACCCTAACCTAGGCAGCCGTGTAATGTGATCAAGTGAAATACAATAATGTAATCATGTGTAATGTGATAAAATGAAATACATTTATGTAATCATGTGTAATGTTATCAAATGCAATACAATTATGTAATCATGTGTAACGTAATAAAGTGCAATACAATTAAGTTATCATGTGTAATGTTATCAAATGCAATACAATTATGTAATCATGTGTAATTTAATCAAGTGCAATACAATTAAGTAATGATGTGTATTGTAATCAAGTACATACAATTACATGCAATTATGTAGTGATGTTTAATATATTAATCAACTGCAATAAAATTATGAGATCACGTGTAATGTGATCAAGTGCAACACAATTATGCAATCAAGTGTGATGTCATCAAATGCAATACAATTATGTAGTCATGTGTAATGCAATCAAGTGCAATACAATTATGTAATGATGTTTAATATAATCAAGTGCAATACAATTATGTAATGATGTTTATTGTAATCAAGTGCAATACAATTATGTAATCATGTGTAACGTAATCAAATGCAATACAATTATGTAGTCATGTGTAATGCAATCAAGTGCAATACAATTATGTAATGATGTTTAATATAATCAAGTGCAATACAATTATGTAATGATGTTTATTGTAATCAAGTGCAATACAATTATGTAATCATGTGTAACGTAATCAAATGCAATACAATTATGTAGTTATGTTTAATATAATCAAGTACAATATAATTATGCAATCACATGCAATGTGATGAAGTGAAATACAATTATGCAATCACAAGTGAAATGCAATTATGCAATCACATGTAATGTGATCAAGTGAAATACATTTATATAATCATGTGTAATGTTATCAAGTGCAATACAATTATGTAATCATGTGTAACATAATCAAGTGCAATACAATTATGTAATTATGTTTATTGTAATCAAGTGCAATACAAATATGTAGTGATGTTTAACATAATCATGTGCAATACAATTATGTAATGATGTTTATTGTAATCAAGTGCAATACAATTATGTAATCATGTGTAATGTAATCAAGTGCAATAAAATAATGTAGTGATGTTTAATATAATCAAGTACAATACAATTATGCAATCACATGTAATGTGATCAAGTGAAATACAATTATGCAATCACATGTAATGTGATCAAATGAAATACATTTATATAATCATGTGTAATGTTATCAAGTGCAATACATTTATCTAATCAGGGGTAACATAATCAAGTGCAATACAATTACGTAATGATGTTTATTGTTATCAAGTGCAATACAATTATGTAATCATGTGTAACATAATCAAGTGCAGTACAATTATGTAATGATGTTTATTGTAATCAAGTGCAATACAATTATGTGGTGATGTTTAACATAATCATGTGCAATACAATTATGTAATGATGTTTATTGTAATCAAGTGCAGTACAATTATGTAATGATGTTTAACATAATCAAGTGCAATACAATTATGTAATCATGTGTAATATAATCAAGTGCAATACAATTATGTAATGATGTTTATTGTAATCAAGTGCAATACAATTATGTAATCATGTGTAATATAATCAAGTGCAATACAATTATGTAATCATGTTTATTGTAATCAAGTGCAATACAATTATGTAATCATGTGTAACATAATCAAGTGCAATACAATTATGTAATGATGTTTATTGTAATCAAGTGCAATACTATTATGTGGTGATGTTTAACATAGTCAAGTGCAATACAATTATGTAGTGATGTTTATTGTAATCAAGTGCAATACAATTACGTAATCATGTGTAACGTAATCAAATGCAATACAATAATGTAGTGATGTTTAATATAATCAAGTACAATACAATTATGCAATCACGTGTAATGTGATCAAGTGGAATACAATTATGCAATCACGTGTGATGTGATCAAATGAAATACATTTATGTTATCATGTGCTATGTTATCATATGTAATACAATTATGTAATCATGTGTAACATAGTGAAGTGCAATACAATTATGTAATCATGTGTAATGTTATCAAGTGCAATACAATTATGTAATGATGTGTATTGTAATCAAGTACATACAATTACATACAATTATGTGGTTATGTTTAATATAATCAACTGCAATGCAATTATGCAATCATGTGTAATGTGATCAAGTGAAATTCAATTATGCAATCATGTGTAATGTTATCAAGTGCAGTACAAAACCTCCCTACCTTCATGTCTCCTCGCCGTTCTGTCCTCCTCTTTGCCTCTCTGCCTCCATGTCTCCCTCTTTGCCTCTCTTCTTCAATGTCTTCCTCTTTGCCTCTCTGCTTCCTTGTCTCCCTCCATGCCTCTACGTCTCAATATCTCCCTCCCTGTCTCTATGCTTCCTTGTCTCCCTCCTTGCCAATCCGCCTCCACCTCTCCCTCCCTGCCTCTGTGCTTCTCTGTCTCCCTGCTTGCCTCTCCGTGTCAATGTCTCCCTCCCTGCCTCTGTGCTTCCTTGTCTCCCTCCTTGCCTCTCCGCCTCCACGTCTTCCTCTTTGCCTCTCTGCCTCCATGTCTCCCTCTTTGCCTCTCTTCTTCAATGTCTTCCTCTTTGCCTCTCTGCTTCCTTGTCTCTCTCCATGCCTCTCCGCATCAATGTCTCCCTCTCTGCCTCTCTACTTCCATGTCTGCCTCCTTGCCTCTCCTCTTCAATGTCTCCTTGGATCTGTGCCTGTCTCTGACTGTTGGATCTGTTCCTGTGTCTGATTTTGGATCTGTGCCTGTGTCTGACTTTTGGATCTGTGCCTGTGTCTGACCTTTGGACCTGTGCCTGTTTCTGACTGTTGGATCTGTGCCTGTGTCTGACTGTTGAATCTGTGCCTGTGTCTGACTGTTGGATCTGTGCCTGTGTCTGACTTTTGGATCTGTGCCTGTGTCTGACTTTTGGATCTGTGCCTGTGTCTGTCCTTTGGACCTGTGCCTGTGTCTGACTGTTGGATCTGTTCCTGTGTCTGACTGTTGGATCTGTGCCTGTGTGTGACTGTTGGATCTGTGCCTGTGTCTGACTGTTGGATCTGTGCCTGTGTCTGACTGTTGGATCTGTGCCTGTGTCTGACTGTTGGATCTGTGCCTGTGTCTGACTGTTGGATCTGTTCCTGTGTCTGACTGTTGGATCTGTGCCTGTGTCTGACTGTTGGATCTGTTCCTGTGTCTGACTGTTGGATCTGTGCCTGTGTCTGACTGATGGATCTGTTCCTGTGTCTGACTGTTGGATCTGTGCCTGTGTGTGACTTTTGGATCTGTGCCTGTGTCTGACTGTTGGATCTGTGCCTGTGTCTGACTGTTGAATCTGTGCCTGTGTCTGACTGTTGGATCTGTTCCTGTGTCTGACTGTTGGATCTGTGCCTGTGTCTGACTGATGGATCTGTTCCTGTGTCTGTCCTTTGGACCTGTGCCTGTGTCTGACTGTTGGATCTGTTCCTGTGTCTGACTGTGGGATCTGTGCCTGTGTGTGACTGTTGGATCTGTGCCTGTGTCTGACTGTTGGATCTGTGCCTGTGTCTGACTGTTGGATCTGTGCCTGTGTCTGACTGTTGGATCTGTGCCTGTGTCTGACTGTTGGATCTGTTCCTGTGTCTGACCGTTGGATCTGTGCCTGTGTCTGACTGTTGGATCTGTGCCTGTGTGTGACTTTTGGATCTGTGCCTGTGTCTGTCCTTTGGACCTGTGCCTGTGTCTGACTGTTGGATCTGTTCCTGTGTCTGACTGTTGGATCTGTGCCTGTGTGTGACTGTTGGATCTGTGCCTGTGTCTGACTGTTGGATCTGTGCCTGTGTCTGACTGTTGGATCTGTTCCTGTGTCTGACTGTTGGATCTGTGCCTGTGTCTGACTGTTGAATCTGTGCCTGTGTCTGACTGTTGGATCTGTGCCTGTGTCTGACTTTTGGATCTGTGCCTGTGTTTGACTTTTGGATCTGTGCCTGTGTCTGTCCTTTGGACCTGTGCCTGTGTCTGACTGTTGGATCTGTTCCTGTGTCTGACTGTTGGATCTGTGCCTGTGTGTGACTTTTGGATCTGTGCCTGTGTCTGTCCTTTGGACCTGTGCCTGTGTCTGACCGTTGGATCTGTGCCTGTGTCTGACTTTTGGATCTGTGCCTGTGTCTGACTTTTGGATCTGTGCCTGTGTCTGACCTTTGGATCTGTGCCTGTGTCTGACTGTTGGATCTGTGCCTGTGTCTGACTGTTGGATCTGTGCCTGCCTCTCTCCCTCTCTTGCCGTTGTCTCCCTCCTTGCCTCTCATCCTTCATGTCTCCCTCCTTGCCTCTCTTACTCTATGTCATCCTCCGTGCCTCTCTGCTTTCATGTCTCCGACCCTGCCTTTCTGCCTCCTTGCCTCTCTTGCCGTTGTCTCTCTCTTTGTCTCTCATCCTCCATGTCTCCCCTTTTGCCTCTCTTCCTCCATGTCTCCTTTTTTCCTGTGTTCCTCCATGCTCCCTTTTTGCCTCTCTGCTTCCATGTCTCCCTCCTTGCCTCTCTGCTTCCATGTCTCCGGCGCTACCCCTCTGCTTCCCTTCCTCTCTTTCCGTTGTCT
>OY744602.1:21161742-21171742 GCA_963556255.1 Allolobophora icterica
GTGCATCTAAATTTGGTTGGCCTTCGTGGTTATTTCCGGGAGTCTGTGCATTAAACACCAATTATATAGTCACACAGAATACTATATTTACAGCGTTGAATCTATAGATCCTTTGCCCGGATGCGGCAATATAAATTATACCATGGAATTGTGAGCTTTGCAAATATGAACATGACAGCCTACTCTAAGCCTTTGTAGTTCGCTGGAGTGCGGACACCTGAAAAGGGGGTTAAGAGTAGGCCTAATGTCAAATACGCATAAGGAGAAGGAGGGTCCATATGAGGTTACCTAAGTAGATCATTCCTTAGAATCCTTACGGAACTCATGGGCGTCCGCAGGAATTTCTTGGGGGTGGGCACACATTTTGTTTGGGCGAATTTTTGTAGGGAAGTGGGCAAAATGACGTTTTTGCATAGAATAGCTAGCTATTCATGAACACAGAACAAGTGACAACTTTAAAAGTAAATAATGGTCAAGGACTTTACCTAACTAATTTAGTGTTTTTTCGCATTGAAAATCGTGTTGGGACTGTTGTAATAATCATAATAATCAAAAGATTTAATTCTTGTAAAAATATTTGCAAACTCCAGGGGAAAATGTCCCATTGACCCCCCCCCCTTCCGGACGCCCATGACGGAACTCCTTTGACCTTTGTGGATGACCTCATATGGCGCCTTCGACCAGCAAATTTTGGAATGTTTTCTAATTTAATCTGCTGTATGGAAAGACTTGTAGAGCGCTGTTTTCACCGACGGACACTTGCGAAATCAAAAGATCATACCATAGGGTGAATTTTTATCGTTTTTATCTCATAGGCATACCTAGACCTACTTCTCTGTTAGGGTTGCCGGAGTCGAACTGTACTTTAGGCAGCGAAATGTTCAAGCCATCCTCAGATGATCCGTTGTTTCCCCGTAATTCTAGCAATCGTACTTTACGCTCTAGGGAGTCTAGGCCAACAGGTTATTCATTAAGCATTAATTTTGTCCAAAGAGTAAAAATACTGTGTTTTTGTTCGATGGCCTTCAGGACGCCTAGACAGTATTATGTTTGTGCTGATAGGATTTAGGCCCATGAATCTGACTAAAAGTCAGTTCATATTATGAACTAATGAAGGTTTCAAGTATTCAGTTAAGAAAACTGCGGATGAGCAGAAATAGGTAATTGCAAAGAAACGACTCTCATGTTTTTAGCATATAGTATACGCAATATAGGCCAATACCTTGTTTGCACGTAGGACTGCATAGCGATAGCACTGGTGGTCCTTTTAGGACATTTGGAAAAGGTGACATTTAACGCCGACGCCACCTAGCGAATAGAATGAGATCAAAAAATCACACAGAGTAACAGTGAATATTTCCCATATGGAATATGTTGCGGAACTAGCGCGCAAGTGCTCTTCGCGTCGACGGCTAGTGGTCGTACACAAAGGATTCCTTTAACAACGAAGTTATGATTACTGGAAGACCACATCCAACCTACTTTCTCAGACAGCCAAGTTCATTGAACCCACAGCGGATTGTGCCTCTGATGTAGGCCTATGCTGGAGCTCGTTGTGGGCAAATTGTGAGCCAAAAAATGGCTGGTAGGGCGCAATATCTATAGATACTGTGCATAAGAGATCAAAGAATCTCGTGCTGGAATCTTTTTTAGAAGCGACCGTAGAATACAGCCGTAGCATCCAGATTATAATTAGGCCCATAGGCCTACCTTTCTGTGCTACTGGTTTTCATTTCGAGTACATCTTATGGCTTAAAGGTTTTAAGTGATTTTGCAATGAGGTCGTTTAAGTTTTTAGGCAGTCAATTAAGTCAATCAGTCAATCAATATAATAAGCTCCCCTTCAGAGGCGCTCCCGGCCCAGCCGCGGCTGAAAAGAACGGTTTTTAGAGATGAGTAGAAGGCCGAAGAATTTGTCCTTGGGAGCAAACGTCGCCTCTGACCGTAGAGATCGGCGACCACTGCAGACCGAAGCAGGACAGCAGAGCTTCCATACTTGTATGCAGGCGAAGTACCGAGAAGGCAACGTCAAAGACAGAGTTCCTGTTTGTGATACGTTGAGGTATTGGAAGCCAGTGTAGGACGTCCCACATATAGTCAGATATGCGACCATCCCTAGTGCTGCCACTGATCAGTCGCGCAGCCGAACGCAGGACCCGCTCCAAATACCAGTCTTGTTGTCCTCGAGACCAAGGTCTTGGTCTCGAGTGCACTCGAGTTCGTTTTTAAAAGTCTTGGTCTTGGTCTTGGTCTTGAGGTTCAAGGTCTTGGTCTTGGTCTTGGTCTTGAGGTTCAAGGTCTTGGTCTTGGTCGTGGTCTTGAGGTTCAAAGTCTTGGTCTTGGTCTCGCAAGACCAAGACCAAGACCGGCTGTTAATATGAACAGTCATTTAACAGAACTGAAGAATTCTGTATCAAACCTGCTTGCATCATACGACCAATATCTATGGATGGATACAAGTCATGTTGGTCAGGAAAACCCATTGGCAGCAGCAACAGCTATTCTGTATCAGACGGTATGATAAACCATGGTAAGATTTCAAAAATACTCACTATCTGTACATTTACATCCAGTGCTTGAAAAGCTGCTCTGTGTGTGCCAGCGACTTCAACACCTGTAGAACGTATTTTTTTCACATGGCGGAATTTTTATGAGGCCCCACAAGGCACGTCTTGGTAAAAAAATTCTAAGCGAATTGATTTTTATAAAATACAGAGGCCATTTGGAATAACATTTTGCATGAAGGACTTTTGTAAATACGAATTACGGAATTCTCTGCAGTCTGCATTTAAAGTCAATATGCCTGAATCAAATAAAAGACTCACGTTTTCATTAAAATAGCGAATATTCCGATTTGACAATTTTTAGAAGTCTTGACCTGATTTCGATTTTTTGGGTCTTGGTCTTGGTCTTGGTCTTGAGGTTCAAGGTCTTGGTCTTGGTCTTGGTCTCGAGGTTCAAAGTCTTGGTCTTGGTCTTGGTCTCGAGGTTCAAGGTCTTGGTCTTGGTCTTGGTCTTGAGGTTCAAGGTCTTGGTCTTGGTCTTGGTCTTGAGGTTTAAGGTCTTGACAACAAGACTGCCAAATACCCCATGCAAAGCTAGGGTCGGGGAAGGCCAACGTTAATCGAGGAGCAATAGTCAAGACGACTACCGTTTACCGCACTGTAAGGGAGTGGGAGACTACTCGCAGCTGGTAGAAACAGCTACTGGAACCATAGGCGTAATTTGTGGGGTATGAGGGGTACCCGTACCACCCACTTTTGGACTGGGGTACCATACCGCCCACTTTTTGAACAATGCCAATCAATATTTTATTATTGTGCCTTCCCAGAGATCGCAGTCTCCGCCTTGCTTCGTATGTGTAAGAAATTGGTACCCCCACTTTTTAGACCAAAGTTACGCCCTGGTGGGAAACACCGTATTAACATATAAACTTATAACGAACAAAATGAACAACTGGGATAACATTTAATATTTGAGCAATCATAATTCAAAGTTAGACTCAAACATCAAATACATGCGTGTTTAAACTTTAAAGTAACATATCCATTAGTCGAATCACGCGTCGGCCGACATCCCGTTGACAAGCCTTCATTATTAAAACATTTCACCGTCGCAAATCCTGCACTGTCTGTCATAGCGTCTCTCTCTCTCCAATAACCGGATATTATGTTGCATGACTAAGAAATTAATTAAAGCTTAATCACCGGTCGTTAATCACCGGATATTCCAGCTCTTGGCATGAAACAATTAAGTCAATACAGTTATATTGCAAATGCTTTAATATTGCATGACGTCATAAGCCGTTAACGTCATAGCCTGTTAAGTTCTTTAAGGTACACTACTAGTACTTATTTTAATTATGTAGGCCTATATATGTATATTCGTTTATTTCAAATACAATAGGCAGAACGCTGTTGTTTACATGTAGAACATGTTCAGTGTGACGACTAATCAGTGGCGGCGCTACCATGGGTCGCGGTATACCATTTGACCTGCCTATTTTACTCTTGACCTGCCTTATTACCTGCCTATTTTACTCTTGACGTGCCTTATTACCTGCCTATTTGACTCTCGACTAGGCCCAACTACCTACTGCTGTGTAAAATTCTTTTGAATCTTTAATATCTATTTTACATTTAAAACATCAGCATCTGTCCCGTAACATGACTAGTGCAATTATTAGATCAAAACGACTTTTTTACGTTTTATCTAGGATGTCAATAGAAGTCTATGTTGTAAACTCTAAAAAAATTTCGTTTTAGGCATAAGTTATGCTGCATATATTGAGGTTATGCAGCTTGATGTGTGAAACTTAAACATTCATATCTTCGACCTGATGAATAACTCCCATGACCCTGACGTGACCTGCTGAAATTCTATAGCTGGCGCCGCCACTTCGCTAATTAGTGATTTTAGGTTAGTATATCGGCCAATTTTTGAACAAGAGTCGATGAATAAAGTTCACCGAGTCCTTATCTGGTATAGAGAAGTTGTGCATTCTTTGTTTGAGTTTTGTATATGTAATTTAGTAATTACATATACGTTAGGTAGACCTTATCTTAATTACCACAAATGGACAGAGCCAGTTAAGGTTTAACTTAGGCCTTATTTAAATTACCTTAAAGGGACAGAGCCCCTTAACTTCGATCTTACCTAAATTACCAACAAGGGACAGAACCTATAATATTGATAGACTAAAATCACAGTATAAATAATTACACAGTACGTCGACTCCCGTTGCTAACTGTTGACTAGTTTTTCTGGTGACGCCATTTTGAAACTGGGATTTTGAATTATAGATTTAAGCTGAAATTAACGTTAAAAATAGTATTGTTAATTCTAATGAAGTCCTCGATGTTGTTGTACTTGTAGCGTTTAAAAAATATTTTATGTTGGATTCCGGTGTATCGGCGTGTAGTCCTCAACGTTGTGGTAACGTTTAAAAATATTTGATGTGATGGATTCGGGAATTTCCGATGTATCGGCGTGTAAACGACTCAGTTTCAAAATGGCGGTCGGTCACACATTCTGACTGCTGCATCGGCCGGGAGTCGACGTACTTTTAATTATTTATACTGTGCTAAAATTAATAGCCCTATGGGTTGATCCCATTTTACTTTGTCAACATGCAGAATATATTGACAATGAATTGTGCAGAATTATTTAAATGTAGGAAAGGTTATCGATTTTTAGAGCAGCTAAATGCGCTGATGATGCGTTTCGTTATTATTTGATATGTTTCTTAGTTAGACTGCTCTTTTCATTCCAAACAGTATAACACTGGCTGAAGACCTTACTGCTAGGCTATTAGAATACATTTGTTACAGAACTACAGGCTACATAGAATTTCACCGTTAGTTTCCATATGCTGTCGCACTTTAAATGTAAAATGTAAATGTAGACCTACACGCTTTTATATAGCGACCGTATGGCCTCGATCCTGGTCATTTTTCAATGAATTGATCTGGTGAGATCCTTCACCACCGCTGTCTGTTTGAATAGGCGCCACGCCATTTAAGGTCCCCGTGTAGGAACCGTGCTAGCCCGAGATTTAAATCTCCGAAATAAGCCAACACGGGGAGGTGATCCGCACGCACTCTCACACAGGTGCATAGGACGTACGTTGTAACCAATATAGTTAACTGGGCCATTAGGGTACTGTGTTGCATCACTAATACGCTATAGCCCACACAGCCTCCACCCGATATGTGATTAGGCATTTAGCCTTATTTGGTTACATGTTGTCACATGTGGTTTCATATTGTTACATATGGTTACATACTGACATAAGTTTGGTATTCCGAAGAAGTCTGAAAAACGCTGCATATCGATTACGAAAAGGAACTCCGTCTGTCGTTTTCTGATGATTCAGCGCCAGTGTTTTTCATCGGAGTAACAACGGCTGTATTTCATCGGCGCCGAAATAAGTCGAGGAAACGATATAATTTATAAGCGCTCAAATGATTGGTTCTAAGCAGATTGAGTCCGGTCTATTTCCGTGTCCACCTTCAAAGGGTCAAAGAGGCAGACGTATAAGTTCATGGAGTCAGTCATTTCTTGTCTGTTGCCTGGAGAAAACTTCAGTTAGGGAGTCGTTAGTTCCGCTGAAGACGCCTTCTGGCCTTGTATTTTAAGTAGACCTATGCTCTATGTAGGCCCTATCAGTGTGATTCTCGTTAACGTTAACGATAACGAAAATGTTCGTTAACGAACAAAAAGTGATTTCGTTAACGATAACTATAACTATAACTAAAAAATATCATTAACTATAACTATAACTATAACGAAAATAACACTAACGAAAATTCATTGCTATTTTCGTTAATACGAATAAAAAAGTGCAATATCAACTAACGTGAGAACGTGAAAATACACCCGTTAACGAAAGCAAAATGATTCCTATGTTCGCCTTGGATGTCGGTGAATATGGAGCGCTGTACCACGTGTATTCATGAAGCTGAATGCACCCATTCGTCAAAGCTCTAAGCAAATTATTGTGTAACACGTCTTCATAATTCAGTGTGATTTTCATTAACGATAACGGTAACGAAAATGTTTTCGTTAACGAAAGCAAAATGATTTCGTTAACGATTACTATAACTGTAACTAAAAAATAATATTAACTATAACTGTAACTATAACTAAAATGAAAAACCATTAACTATAACTGTAACTGTAACTAAAATAAAATCTGTAAGGAGAATCACACTGGGCTCTATTCATAGGTACGTTCGACCAGTATACTGCCGTGAAAAGCCAAAGCACTAACTATGACTGTTATAGCTTACTAGTTACTGTGTTTTGGCTTTTGACGGCAGTATATATTTGCACTTCTGTTTCTTAAATCAGTTGTGCCTTCTCTGAAGAGGTTATCAGCGATGCGATGTCAATATGACATCAGACATTTCGCAAAGGGGCTATATTTCGAAAATGGTAGAAACTACGACTTAGGATACGCAGGCACACTTGTGGATGCGTAGGTGCCTACCTTCATTCGAATTTCTCACACGGTACTGCAAATAAACGCAGAATTTCCCTGTTACTTGTCTTCATGCTCTCAGTGGGACATTGTTCTTTCGCTACAGTTGATCACCGTATAATATGACCTCGTAGCGTTTTGCCCTTGTATTCGCCAATCTGTCTATAACACGCATTTCTGCATTAGTTTCATTTAGACTGTAGAAACAATGGGTTGCGACGATTGTCGTAGTTGCTGCTGCTGATGATGTTGTTGTTGTTGTTGCTGCATTGAACCGCGTTGCTGGTGACTGTAGTCGTCGTGGCTAAGGCCGTTCGGTCTTCGTTGTCTGCGTTTTCGAAGGCATCGAACGCCGAACAGCGTCCAGAATGTCCTGCGGAACTGGCTGCTCATGATGCAATAGAGGATGAAATTAACGGCGCTATTAATGATGACGACGGCGTCCCATACGTCGCCCAGGGGCACGTAGACCCGGTAGAAGATGCTTGGGTCGATTCCACTGAGCAGGGCGAGGATCCCTTGGGGGAGTTCGGACGCCACGAAGAAGAAGACGACGGCCAGTAACATCCACGTCGTCCGGTTATGGTCACGGTCATCGGTGTCGCTGTCCGACCGTTGGCTGACGAGACTTCGACGCCGGGTCTTGGCGGCGTTCATCGTGCGCAGTAGAAGGGCGCTGAGCGTCACCAGTAGGATGCAAGGAACGACCTTGAAGATGACCCCATAGACCCAGTAGTTGATGGACTTGTGAAGCGGCCGAACGAACTTGTTCTCCTTGAACCAGAATTCCCCGGTCGGAAGGCGCACGGACCGGTACAGGATGTAGTTGGGCATGCAGAAGAGAGGAGTGGCCAGGGCGATGGCGATGACAGTCAGACGCGCCCTCCAGAGGCTGCACATGGAAGGCGCGTGGATGTGATGGCAGACGGCGATGTAGCGGAACACGGCCAACGCCACGGTCAGCCACATCGACACCGTGTGCGTCGTGATCGTGAAGTAGGAGTTGAAGAGGAGATAGACGATCCAGGCTCTCGGGTGCGGATGTGAATAGTGCGGAATGGTCAGGCAGTGGAAGTAGATGGCGTACGGCAGGTATATCGTCATCGTCAGCAGATCCGAAATGGCCAGAGCTGTCAACAGGTGATTGGTCGGTGACGTCATCGACCTGCGCGTCAGCACGGCAATGTTCATCAGGTTGGAGACGATGCCGAAGACGCAGAGGCAGGAGCTAACGTAGCCATGGTAACTCTGGTACCAGAGGCCGAAACTCTCCAGCAGACCAAGGATTCCTCGCATCCCGGGAAACTCACCTTCGTCTTCTTTTCGCGGGCGGTTGCTGCTGCTGCCGTTGCCAGAGTCGTTTGCTGTCATGTTCGACTCGTTTCCGGCGATGTCATAGAAGGCGTAAACAGTACTCATGTTTTGCCACAGAACGCATGTCAAGCACATGACACGCGCACCTGTTTGATCAGCCTCGGCACACGAACTCCAATTTCTGTCTATACCGCTAGCATAACTAGCATAGAGGCGGAATTCTTCTGAGTCAGCTGAGTTCTTGATGCTGTGCTTGCAAGGGTTTGATAAGAGTCGGATTGCTATTCGAAGTTTTCAGGTAGGTGATATTGAAATTTAGAATAATTCATCTTTAAAATACTTCATTATACTTCGGAGGTGTCAAATAAACTGTCCAGTAGTTGGGTTTATAAAAGTTTACCTGCATGTTAGCATTCGGAGTCATTTTACTTCACCGCTATATTTCAGAAGAGCAGACTGAGAATCGCAGATATCCGTAGGCAGCGTCAGTGGATAATATCCAGAGTCCGTATCCTATGATTCTATTAGATGATAAAAGTTGCAATGCTCTAAAGAACAAACTTGCACGCCTTTCTATAACAGACCACCGACCTATGCAAGTCCAAAACTTTGTGTTCGGCCTATTCTGTCGTGCTGCGTTGAAGCCCTTTGTCTCCAAACACCCACCCTACGTGCTTTATAACGGGCGTCGATGCCTGTAACGAGGAGCCGGTGAGTATCACGAGTCCCCTGGAAATACGTCGACGTCAATTTATGTCGACAGACGCAACACTGTCCGATCATCGACAAAGCGACTTCTACGACAGCGCGCGCCTCCTCCAGCATATATGTACTCCTTCTCTGCGTATGCATCTATATGTTTACTCCTTCTGTATTATATACTCCTTGCGTTCAGTTGCTCCCTTTCGCGCGCGCCTTTCTCGACGCATGCGCTGACTAGACACAACTAGCAGACGACTCTTAAGCGTTAGTACCTATACATTTTTATCTCTTTTATATATATACGCGATTGGCCTATCTCTATATATATAATTTATTTATCAATATGGTACTTCATTTTTAATTCACCGGAATTTCTTTTTATTTTCCCATGTACTTATTTTATTAATTAACATTTCTACAATACATAACACACACCGAAATGTAGTCTGTAGTTACTGATGCCATTCTGGTGGCCAAAACACATCTATATCATGCAAAATTGTTTCGAACGCGTTTACTTGACGAACTTTATTTCTTGTTCTCCACATAGCCTACATATTCACACATGTATGAATCTAGCATCTGCCTATGAGTGCCGTTGTGGCGTTTATTTCGTTCTTTAGCGCTTTGCCAAGACCTCTCTATCCTTTGTGTATTTGCGCCAGCGTTGGGATCCACAAAGTTCAAAGAGTGATTAGCCTAACTGTAAGATGATTGAGACCTGGAAGTGTTCCTATGGCATTGTATGAACGCCATTTATCTGAAATAACCGTTGTTCCTGGCAGTATATGTGTCCTGATTATTGGCAGCAGTTTTGGAGCTGTTCTATCTGGAACGGTGAACATGAAACATTCACCACGTTCACGGCAAATGCCGCCGAAAAAGAAATTCCGGTGAATTAAAAATGCAGTACCATCAATATGTACTGCATAATGTGTATATGAATATGTGATTTGCACGTGTGTGTATATTTATGGTGTTTTGTTGACTTGGTTATCTTCT
>OY744602.1:21174242-21191742 GCA_963556255.1 Allolobophora icterica
ACCATAGGGGGCTGAACCCCCAACCCCCGACAATTTTCACCCTGTATAGATGTACTATAAATATATGTATGCATGCTTGTGTGTACACAGAATTGTGCTGTGGTCTGAATATTCGCATCTATGGCGCCTTCTTTAGAGAGACCTCGCTTTCAACGCAGTCTATAGCCTGAAGTGGTTTGTTTTCGAAAGGAATGACAAGTTCGTTGGGGCATGTCTTCACCGGGCAGACTCTCGCACACACGTAGAACCAGACCGGCGAAATCCCATCATACACGGCTGACAGATGACTCCGTGTAAGTAAGTAAGTAATCTTTATTGGCGCGATAGAACGCTAACAGTTATAGATAACAACTGGCGCAAAGGGGTCATCCATAAAGGACGTCCGCAATGAGGGGGGAGGGAGGGGTCATCGAAATGCGGACGAATGCGGACAAGGGAGGGAGGGGCTATGACCACTGCGGACGTCCGCACCTAAACTTTTAAATTTGATAGTTTTTTAAACACCACCTTGTTTCCACCTTCCCCGAAAGACGAAAATGTCAGTGATGTGATTGCCTAAAACCTCATGCATGGTATAACCTTTACTGCAACCTTAAAGAGGCTTTTATCACTGTACATCCTGCGATATGAAACCCGAACTGTCACTAACACGTGGACAGGAACTGTGGAATAATTGTAAAAATAATAATGCTTACAGTAGAAATTGGCTTACGCGTGCGGACGTCCGCAAAGGGGGGGAGGGAGGGTAAGGTCAAATGCGGAGAAATGCGGACAAGGGGAGGGAGGGGTCCAAGGTAGGTCATATTTTGCGGACGTCCATTATGGACGACCCCAAACTAGTCAAAAAAAGGCTTAATGGCTGTAGTAGAAAACAATATCAGCCAATTGGCGCAATGTAAAATAATATTTTAAGAGACTAACTCCAAGGTATAGTTCGAGAAAAAACTAATAGCGTTTATAATGTGTCAGTTATTGATACAAGTGTATGCAACACACCTTTAAATTAACTTAGTGAGCGAATGCTGAAGGATTTTACACAGCAGAACTTCTTCCGCGTTGCACCTGTTACGATGAATGATGATGACTACAGATCGAATGGGTCTTTTGAAGTCGTTTCTCCTTTAGCGCTCATCTTAAACTATGATTGGTTTGGTTAGTTACTGCTTAACGGCGCTGTGTCAATACAAAGTTGATTAGCGTCGCCCTCCTCTTTTCTCCAGACTTGGGACTGGCACTAGCAATATATTATGCCGCTGCCGCACTTACGCATGAACGCCAAACTATGATTGTCAAAATTTATCGTTGTGTAGTCATAGTAAAAGGACAGATGACGGGTCGCTCTACAGTCGAAGACATTCACACGTTACCGACTGTATGTGTCCACCTGCAATGTTTCGACTACTGTGGCTTCCGGGTCTTATAGCCGGCTGTATACATGCGGATGCTGCTTAATCAAGTAGCTGTATTCGTCTCCCACGAGATTCAATTGGTCCTAATGCCGTCCTGCACCAGTTTAACGTCTAGAGGCCAAATACCCTATAGCTGACCGCGCATAATGAACTTCTATTTAGGCATCTCTATGGGTCCATACACGCGTACATTTTATATAGGCGCTCTCTTTCGTTGGTAATGCTCACATAATACATTTCATTAGGCGGCATATATTATAGTCAAATGATTCGTGGGTAATATAGGCATATTAGGCTTAATACTGGTCTTCGCGGTCTCATTAGGCCAGCACATCGTCTGCTGTCAGATGTACCACCGTCCGCTTTGATTGTATAATGCAACTCGGCATGTATTAGCCTAATGCAATGGTCACCAGTTAAGGACTTTGTCTCAGAAGTGCTACGATCTAACCATTGCCGACTGTGACAACACTTTCTAATTTATAAAATATATTATTTCAGAGGAGTGTATAACGATTGAGCGACTATATGCGTAACCTTGCGAAATACTCTGAAGTCCTCCGCGATCGGCTTACATTTAATATATCTTCATTTACTGCTCACCTATCACTGCATGTCACGTCATCCCCGTTACAGCTAAGAAAAAGCAAGTCCCAAGCCATGGCAGGAAAAAGGAGGAGAGCGACGCTAATCATCTTAGTTATGACACAGCGTCGTTAAAAAGCAAAGTCTACACACACAGCTATACACTGTTTTATAAATTCTTGTTGTAAGCCTATATAGATATGTGACTTGCTGGGAGAAAAGACAACAAATCTGGACTTTGTGCACTGAATATTCCACAAGGGTTGTTTATGTTATTAGAACAAATGTGTTAAATTTCATCTCAGTATGTCCACGACATGAAACCTATCAAATTACAAGTCCAAAGATGACCATCTCAAAACTGTGATTATGTGATTATGTGAAGATAGATTTAGAAAACTAAATTTTTAAGCCAAAAGAGAAAAATAAGTTACGAATAAAACTGTGTATATAGTCGTAATCGTAATCCTAATCTCCAAACATCTAACGCGCCACTCGAAGGCCTAGCGCAGGGCACCAGCCATTCACGAGCGCTGCTTCAAATCAGAGGGGGTTTCCAAAGAGTAGTCAAAAGCAGACCCGAGTCCGGTTACCAGGGGGGCCAGATCAAGAGGGGAGGCAGAGCAGCTGCTAAGGCGGGTGTCGTTTAGGGCGAGAAGAATTGGATCAGATGAGTCAGTGTAGGTGTTCTTGAGTGGAAAGCCCGGGGTATAGATAGAGGAGCACGAGGAGGAGTATGGAGGACGGTTTGCAATGGTGATGGTGAAGGAACCCAGAATCTGCGGAAGTCAGAGGGGACATTGTTCCAGAAACGTGGTGCTGTGTGGGATTTGGCTCGATTGGAAAGCGTTCTATCACATTTTTGAGAACATCCTATCGCCTGTTCGAAAGTGCCCTATCGCCTTTATGAAAGTGTCCTATCGATAAATTCATTGAGAAATGGTCGAGCCCATACGTATACGGTCGCTGGAGCAACAGTGTATATTTACATTTAATGTTTACATAGCTCAAGCGTTAAGCCAGGGTTATAATGCCACTATCGTCTGAACGCCGTCGCCCGTCTAAGCCAATATACGACAGATTACGTTCAATTACTAACACATTGTCAGTGCGGCTCGGTGGCCAAGTGGTAAGGCGTCTGTCTCGTAAACAGAAGATCCGGGGTTCAAACCCCCGTCGGGCCTGCATCGTACTGTTTTTATAGCTTCCGTACAAATACAATAATTTTATATGGTCTTCAGAAGTCCTGACTACTTTTCATAGTAGTACGCTTATAGTTATTTAAGCAGTCTAACCACTGTAACCAGTACATATATCTGCTTTCCGAAAGTGTCCTATCGCCTTTCTGAAAGTGTCTCGTCGACTTTATGAAAGTGTCCTATCCAGGGTTTCCGTTAGAGCCCAACTGGGGGTCCTAAGAAAGACTAGGGGCTGACACCGCCAACCCCAGATAATTCTCACTCTGGTTTTTTTGGCCTATACAACGCACTCAACCTCCTTTTCTTTACCGATATCCAACGTCGAACGGTAATAATAGAGAGCGCAGAAAAGTGAGCGTCAAAAGCGAGATCATAGAATCGTGATGAACAAATTCGCGATTATAGTAAAACAACGATCATGAAAACAGCGATTAAATTTGAACTTTTATTTCAAACGTTTACTGTTCACTTCAAATAAGCAATTGCTGACCGCCATCGAAAGAATAGTATTGCGGTACTATATAAGATAGCAGAAATCAGAATGTTATTTGATTTCTGTTATGTTATGTACGTTAATTGGTCCTGATTGCGGACAAAGAAGTAGATATATTAGGCCTATTATTAGAATATTCATTGTCGACGGCCATCAAAAGAATGTAGGCTAAGATTATTTTAATTAACCGTTTGAACTTTCGGAGTTGAACGGCAGCAAAAAATAGCATTACTGTATAAGACTATAGAAATCAGGTTCCTTATTACAGTTTTAGATCGTCGAGGATGCCGCTTGAATTCCTTAAAAGTAATACGGGTGCTGATCTCTTATTGGTAGATGGCTATATAGTTCAACAAAAAAAGCAATTAAGGAAAACACCATTGGAAATGTAGACTTTGTAGAGCCTACTGGTAATGATAAATTTAAATGTCGCGCTCATCGTCATACTTAGGGTGAAGATATCGTGACAGTTTATAATCACAGTCATGTTCCTGATGCTGCAAAGGTCGAAGCCATCGACGGCCATCAAAAGAATGTAAGATTATTTTAATTAACCATTCGAACTTGGAGTTGAACGGCAGCAATGGAGAAGGTCAAAGCTCAAGCAAGGACATATCGGTGTATTGGTAATCGCTATTTTGTACACTCGCTGTTTTTTAAATCGCTAATTTGTGCTCGCTATAGACGGTCGCTGTTTTGTAATCGCGGTTCTTAACGTAAATCAAAAAGCGTATACGTCCGACAATAACAAATGGACGTAAGGAACTCGCCATTAGAATTTAGGCCTACTTACGCGTAGGCCGAAAATTTTGGACGTTTTGGACATTTCTTATGGATGTAAAAACGGCCATTTGGGCGTTAACGGAAACACTGGTCCATTGCCTTTCTGAAGGTGTCCTATCACCTTCCTGAGAATATCCTCTCGTCTTTCTGAAAGTATCTGTCGCCTTTCTGAAAGTGTCCTATCGCCTCTCTGAGAGGGTCCTATCATCTTTTTGAGAGTATACATGTCCTATCGCCTTTACGAAAGTGTCCTATCATCTTTTTGAGTGTCCTATCGCCTTTTGACAGTGTCCTCTTAGAGTTTCGCCTTCTATATTTTCCTTAGTGCCCTTCTGGCCTTTCTATTACTTTGTTTGCTTGTTTCCTCAACGCCGCGCATCTTTCAACATTCGTTGATCTTAATTCCAGCCATAGCACAACTCCCTCTTGCATCATTCGAAACCCTTCTTTGTCCTACTGCGGCTACTTCTCTCTCCTATGCCTGTTTGCTTATTTTATCTACATCGACAATCTTTCATTATTTCTGGCCCAAGGCACAACACTTTCATCATCCCGAACCCTTCAGTATCATTCGTTTCTCGCCCAGACTGCACATGGCCTTCGGCCTTCCGTGCGTGTCCCCTTCCCTGACTCGGTTATCTTGCCGTCTGCAATCTGAGTGCTCTCCTTTTTCTGTTATATAATACGTAATTTGCCAATGTATGTATTGTGATTGTAAAGTATGAGCGTTTGTCTTGTACTAATAAAAGATTACTCACTTACTTACTTAGTGTCTCAATGTTTATTTCAACATGGTTTAAGTCCTGGGTCTTTCTTGTTTTGTCTTTGTGTCATAATTTCGTACAGGCGGCCTAACTGTTCTAATTTTTATAAATTACTATCAGTTTTTTTTATATAGTCACAAATTCTGGATATCTTTGGCTCATTTATTCGTACAATCGTCTTCCTTGGTTCCACTACAATGACAAAACATCTTCCGTTGTATTCGCAGTTGCAAAGTCTGCATAGCTGACATTGGCTAATCATCAGTTTTGTCTTCACAGAAGTGCACCATCAAGACTATGTCATCTCGCAGATCATCAGCCGCGTCCACGGTTGAGTTATTTGTGACCTAAAACAGTCTATGGACATTATTTCAGACTCTCAAAACTACAAAAGAAGAATGCATTAATCACCTATTGCTGTTTTGAAAGCTGGATTAGACCGAAGCAGGAAGGCGTAATTAAAACCAGACTAGAATACAAAGAGATAACAAGAGAAAAAAAGATAACATTGCAGCCTATACTACATCCAATTTCCATTTCGCCTGTCTTTGTCCGAATTATGCTCGCAGTAACATATACACAGAAATGCTGCAAATACGGAGCAAAGAGATAAACTACCTAACCGAAAAGGGTGCACAAGTTGATTGGCTATTCCTAGTCATAAAATGCTTAATTCAAACCTCCCAATGTAGGCACCAACAATCATCATACATGTATATTGCTAGGCCTACACATAACGCAAAATAAGGTTATTTAGTAACAAGTTTACCTGAAACTTAAGAAGCATGTCTTTAAAACGTTAAATCCAATACTGCTATATTTTACTTATAAACCACGACTTTAAAACGACTTAGTTTCACTTTAAAAGGATCAAGTGACAAGGCATAAACGAGGACATCAACTCATCTACGCTCGTTCATCGGTGCTCATATAAAATTGACATACATCGGAACAGAGAGTAGGTAAAATAATAACGAAGAGGTTAGGCTGAGCCACACTTATCTCACCTTTTCTTAATTACCATTTCTTAAATATGAATAAGCTTAAATTGCTCAGTAAGGGGCCATCCATATCTTACGTACGCAAAAATCCGAGAAAATTGGACCCCTCCTCCTCCCTGTACGCACACGTACTTTTTTCCACTCCCACCTGCGTACGTACGGTTGACGCACCCCCCAAGACCAGCTGCAGAGTGTGTCAGTACCACAGGTCCAGGCAGCGACTGTCTGCACTTTAGGAAGGATGAGTAATCCATGGACTCACTGCTGAGTTGTGTGATAGTTTAATAATAGCGTTCAGAGGTAAGTACGTGGCATACAAATGACACCTCTCCGACAGTCCTACTTCCTCTGGTAGTACCGGATAGCTGGAAAGACTGAACTCTAGCTCACTTGAAGGCCAATCAATTTGAAGGCCCCCGTTTCCTATGCGTACGTACATTATCAGTAGACCCCTCCCCCATATGCAAGCATATGCAAGCACATGCATTTCGGTCACCCCTCCCCTCCATACGTACGTATTATATGGATGGTCCCTAATGAAATTTTCTTGTCAAACAGGCTAAATTCAGTTGGTGAAAAATGATGACAGATACATTCAGACTTCATTCAATGAGTAACTACACGTCCACCTCAGTTTTGATAATTTTTCTGAGACCGAGTCGCGCCCACACACACACACACACACACACACACACACACACACACACACACACACACACACACACACACACACACACACACACACACACACACACACACACACATTGACTCACTGCTGAGTTGTGTGATAGTTTAATAATAGCGTTCAGAGGTAACATAACATAACATAACATAACAGGTTTTTAAGTGGCTCAGAAGACTTGCATCTGTGTCAGAGCCACTCTCTCGATCCTCCTCGCAATTGCACTTCGTTCTAATATCTAAGTTTCTAATATCACAAAGACACACACGCGCATTAGTTTTGAGCTATAGGGAAAAGGGCATATGTATTTGCACAGTATCAAGACGTATAGCCAAATAGACTGTTTATGCGATGTCACAGATAGCTTGCTTCGTTTAAGATCTCTGAAACTGATTCGTCCTGTTCACTGGTAAACAGGAAATGACAGGACTACTGAGCGGACGAAGTCCACCTACAGAGGACATTTTTATAGCACCTATAGACCCATTAGAACCAAATCATCGTCTCTGGTCACGAACATCCGCTCTTATTTATCGAATCTCTATACAGTATGCCACTGACTGTGGCAGTTGAAGTCGACTTAGGAACAAACTCCCTGAGGTCTTTCGCCATTCTTCTTCCTTTCATCCGTCGTTTCTACCGGATCTCTCAGTTCCCGCTTCTGTTGTGCCGTATCTGCCATTCAGTCTTTCCCTTCCGTGACTTGAAAACATCCGATTCATAGTTCGAGAATTCGCATTTTACGAATTTTAAGAATTTTAAAAATTCACGAATTTTAACGAATTTTAAAACTGCAGTTTTAAAATTCGTTAAAATTCGTGAAATAATAAAATAATGGAATTCTTTGCCATGGCGACAAATTTTATTATTTGTTTAGTTTTCAACTTTATAAGCAAGTAGGCCTAAATGTCAGTGTCATAGGCAAGCAATCAGCCGTAAAAGTAGCTGACTAGCAACACAATAGTACTGATATTCAGTTACTGTTCTACTTGGAATCTTGAACTTCCATTTCTATCATAGTTGGGTGTGTAACTGCGAGTGTCAGTCAGCAGAACGAAAAACCACCAGTGCTCCAGCTACTGTGGGACCAGTCAGTCACTAACACAGCTTGCAACCAAACATGGTTAAAAAGGGTTGGCAACGTTCACCGAGCTGTGTCTTCTACTTCATCGTCCTTTGATGCTAAGTCACGAACAGCCCACTGCTCCCACTCGACTCTGGTTTCTGTATTTTCGCCATGCAAATGCTCCCGAATTCCGGCAGATCAACCAATAAATTCCTTGTCACAAAGTAACACTGTATATTTGAATGACCGTTTCCCTCTCCTCCAAAATTACTACATACTTCCACTCCGGTCCATGTTCTTTCATCTTTAGGAAATTATATTTTAAGTAAATTACTAAATTAATTTGTTACGTAATAAACTTTTATATTGAATTTTACATTAAATTATAAGCTGAAGCTTAACACAACAAATTATGACGTCATCACATTTGTTGTTTTTCTTTACGCTGTTTTTGCAAAACGCCACTGTCAACGTAAAAAGGACCCAACAATGGCCCAACGAATTTTTACGAATTTTAAAATAGACAAAAAATTCGCGAATTTTTACGAATTTTAAAACCAAAAGTCACGAATTCTCGAACTATGATCCGATTCATGTCGATGAATAAGCTGCGTTGTTTTCCTGATGCACATATCTTGTTTTGCGATCTGTAAGAGATAAAGTGCTTCTACACTATATTGAAAGACGTGTCTCATGTTTTAAGTCAACTTGTGCGATCAACAGTGGCTGATGGTATCCTCACCGGGAATGGACTGACACGTTCCTGTAGCGGTTGACTGCAGGCATAGGCTTCAAGCCCCAGTTGGTCTTCTGCTATATATCGTGTAATAAACCTGCACTAGAATACATGAACTGCCGAGGAGGGCAGTTTGTGGTAAGCCATTAATGTCGATATTAGTAAAAGCTTCTAAAATTCAGATAGGGTTATATACAAGGTAAATAAAGGCATTGCAAGGCAATATGAAGCAAGATATGTATGGCATAAGGCATAACAAAACCCAATGTGCAATTACCCCTCTGCTTGCTCCAGGGAAGATCTTCGCCCTATATTGTCTTGCACCGCGTGAAGGACCTTCTTCTAATGCTTTACAGGCAGGAACAAAGTGAATTTCATCCAACGAGGTCCACAACATCTGCAGACAGAAGTTTCATCTAGAACATCATCAGTCCCATCATTCAGACTCGGTGAGAATACCATCAGCCACTGTGGATCGCATCACTTAACTTGTAAGTCGTATTTGACTCGCTGGGAGACGCTCAGGCAATCCATTTCGTAAGTGGTACATCCCATTCAAGGTTGACTATTTCATGCATGCTTTATACACCAACACCTTGTGCTTTGTGCGAGTTTTGGGCGAGAAATCAGCCTGGATTAGAGCCGGTAGTGAAGTAAGATGGTTTTCTGCGGCACCAATGGACGAAATTATGGAACTCACAACCCATTGTATTGCTTTGTATTTGGGTATTTATAAAGCGCCTCTCTCGGTGTGGATCATTGCAGTGTGTTTGGCGCCACTATCGAGTAGACCTAGGGGGTCTTTACCGACGTATACTAAATGCGGATGGCGTTTCATTACTGGCGTAGATCAGAATCGTTACTCCTGACCATGACAGTTTGGGCAGGGAGGTCAAGACGTATTCCCTACATAGACAATGTTAATAACATTACGATCAGGAGCAGGACGGCACTTGTAACAGTCTTTGCCGGAAGGGCAAAATGAGCTTTTTCGGGGACGTTACAGGGCTCCGAAAAATGAGGCCCATCGGATAGCCCCGTGGTCTGCAATGTGAAAGCCCCAAAAGAACCGTAGAACATAACGCGGACAATCTAGGACCGCTTGTACTAGAGTCGCACAGTACCTAACAATCTTGACATTCGATGTCATACAGAATGGATGAAGGCTAAGGACTAAACATTTGGCGTCGCATCGTTGACAAGGCTACGCTCAGCTGAGCGCGCTACCAGAAGAAGGTACATGTAAGATAAGATAATCAAGGTAACGTAAGAAGAAGGTACATGTAAGATAAGGTAAATCAAGGTAAGGTAAGGTAGTCGAATTTGAGGGTGGGGCAGTGACAGACCCATAGGTTTTGAATGGAAGTAAAGTAAGTAAGGCTGAACCAGTCTTGTTGTCAAGACCTTAAACCTCAAGACCAAGACTTTGAACCTCGACCAAGACCAAGACTTTGAACCTCAAGACTAAGACCAAGACCAAGACTTTGAACCTGAAGACCAAGACCAAGACTTTAAACCTCAAGACCAAGACCGAGACCAAGACCCAAAAAATCACTTCATATCCAGACTGCTACTCCTTACTAAAAAAAATTGTCAAATCGGAATACTTCGCTATTTTAATGAAAACATAAGTTTTATTATTCAAGCAAAACAACTATAAATGCAGACTGCAGAGAATTCTGAAGTAGTATTTAAAAAATCCTTCATAAAAAATGTTATTCCAAATGCCTGTTGCATTTATAAAAAAAAACATACTCAGAATTTTCTGACCAAGAATTTTCTGTGGGGCCTCATAAAAATTCTGCCATGTGAAAAGAATTAAGTTTAACAGATGTTGAAATCGCTCACACACACAGCAGCTTTTCAAGTACCGGATGTAGGCCCTAAATGTACAAATGTGAGTCTATTTTGAAATCATTCCATGGTAAATAACCGGAAGTCAAAATAAATGTCCAAAGCAACAGTAAAGCCTCATTCACACCGTGTAAATACTAAAGCAATTGTATAGTAATTATTGGATAATTTTTTAAAATTCTTGCGTTTTGTTAAATGACTGTTCATATTGACAAAAGTCTTGGTCTTGGTCTTGCAAAACCAAGACAAGACTTTAAACCTCAAGACCAAGACCAAGACTTTTGGTCTCAAGATCAAGACCAAGACTTTTGGTCTCAAGACTAAGACCAAGACTTTCAAAAACGAACTCGAGTGCACTCGAGACCAAGACCTTGGTCTCGAGGACAACAAGACTGGGCTGAAACTCACTTCGTCCACAACTTACACGATCTTTTCTATTTGAGTCGTCAGGACTTTTGACGACCTTGGCCCACGCATTTGGGATTAAAGCTATTGTCCCATGCGCTAATGTTCCCTGTATGCATCTCTTTCAACAATGTTTATATGTATATTATGTATGCATACATACATGCAAGTTTGCGTATATAAGTATGCACGTATGCATATATGTAGTTCGTATGCATAGATGTACGTACGTATGCATGCATGTGTGTATGTATGTATGTATGTATTTATGTATGCATGTGTGCATGTATGCATGTATGTATGCGTGTGTGTATGTGTGTGTGTATTCATCATGCATGCATGTTGGTATCTGGAATTTATATTTTCCGCCTTTTAAGACCTTTTAAAGGCGCTAAAAGAACCTCACAAATGGAGAACTATTACCCAACGCACCATGATTTGAACCCTCAACGCTGTGTGTAATTATAATCATGTATAGGACCTGCAGAAGTGCATGCAACGATTCAAAGTTGTCATAATATTAATATATACACGGTACCATCGAATGATACTACTTCTGAAATATTTTGACAAAAAATGCGGCTATATACTGAAGCAAGAGAGATTTCAACCCTCTTGTCCAATTTTCGATGAAGATATAATAGCTGTCATAGGTCTGATATAGGCCTACATTTCTGTAATTACCATCGCTACCGTCTAAATTAGTTTCGCCAGATATAGACCTACTTGAGTGCAATAATATGATTTTTAGATATTTAGGTGTCTACAGAATGACCTATAGCGAGCTTCTGGTTTGCCTTCGTTAAAGGCAGCAGAGAGACAGACAGAGAGACATATAGAGAGAGAGACAGACAGAGAGACATATAGAGAGAGACAGAGAGAGGCATAGAGAGACAGAGGCAGAGACTTTTCGGGCGTCGTTGGTCTTCGCCTCATTTCAGAAACTGAACACGACTCTGTGCACTTTTTCTTCAAAGAACATTCCGCAGCTAATCAGCCTGAAATCAATATCAGACTGTCTCAACCGAATCAAGGCTTCATTACAGTCAGTCGCTTGTTGGCCCAGATAACAGCTCTTGGCGGATAGACAGGTCGACAAGCACGTCAGGCAGACTGCTAACTAGAGAGATGCACAAGCAACGGACAATGTATACAGAGAAACATCACAGCAGGCTGACAGACAGGCAAAACAAACGTACATCTACACAAATAAACAAGGAGGCAAGCTATGCAGACAACCAGGTAGACGTAGCCTACAGACAGACAGACAGCATTGGCAAATCCAGGATTGCTTGCCTTTACCCTAGAACGTGGCGTTCTATAGGGTAAAAAAATGGCAATTAGGCCTAACTTTAAATAATAGTAGGCCTATGATACCATATGTGTTGGCTAGTAGACCACTGGTATATAATATCCTATATAAAAGAGTTTCAAAGTGACGAAATGTTCTGGAGAAAATGTTGTTACAAACTTATTAGGCACTTATACGAATTGTTTACTTCAAGACAACAGAACTAAGTAGGACTAGTGCAAAGCGATTGATATACATGCAGTTGCTTCAAAGTCCATAGTCACAGCCAATTCTCTTTCGATCGATATTAATGTCAGTCCCGACGGGCGTTCATTTGTCATGGTGGATCGCAAGTAGTTTTTGATTATTTTCATTCTGCTAAAAGTTCTTCCTGCAGGAGCCGACGTCACAGGACGAATAACATACATCTTATAAGGTACTGATAGGGAGTCGTTGTGCCATCTGTTTTCTATCAAAACCTGCAACACCTCTCTGATTTGTAGATCACTGGAAAGAGATGGGCGTATTGTTGCATAAACAATCTCTAAAAACATATTCAACAACTTTTTCTCAATGTCTACGTCGTTTCAGAAAAATTTGCAGAGATTTCAAAACGACTTTTTGAAATTCTTTTTGGATATTTGTGATGGCTCAAGACAACAGAACTAAATAGGATTAACTACATGTACTGCGAAAATCGGTACCGGTATACAAAATTGTGAAATACATTTCACTTTTAAATCGTGATGTATAGTATCGCCTATAGGCCTACGCGTTCATCGCTGCTAAGCTCACCAGCCAAACGTTTCTTTCTTTAAACTCGCCTTTAAACTTTCTTCCCAAATCATCCGTAGAAAACTGAAGTAAAAATCGTTCAGGCCTGGTTGACAAGGGTCATCCTTGCATAGAATTCTTAATAAGTCTTGTGCTTAAAATTGTATCATTGTAGAGTCCTGGATCATAAGGGAACTCCGACTCTGCAAGTAGCGGTTCGTGGACACTAACCGGTCTCGGTTGTTGCTCAGTCTCGAATCCAGAAAACTTCGTTTGAAGTTGAAGGCCATAAGTGCATGCATGTGAACCGCCTCGTCATCCTGCATGCTTAAGTTGTAACTATGGCAGCAGCTCCCACTGTTTCAGCTGCAGCACTACCATAATTATGTAGATTCAATCGAGTCGCCTAAAAAGCTGGCACTGCACTTCTGTAGGTAAGTTGGCGATAAATGTTGTTAGTTTCAGACATTGTTTAGCATTTGCTTCAAGACTATAGCTCGATTCACAATTTTATGCAGGCCTAGCCGATCCACGCAGCGTTTTCACCGGTTTAGCCTACGTTTGGTATTTTCAGCCATCAGAATACAATTTATATTTCAATCAAATTTATCACGTTTGTTTTATTTTTAAAGCTATTTTTATTTCAAGAACGTGAATTGATTCTATAAATACCAAATATTCATAAAAATCCGGCTGAGAAACAAACACTCGTGTTAAAACTTTTACCGTCTGCTGACGTTGAGTAGTGACGTTTTCAGAAGCATTTTTGGAAGGCTCAATGGACAGATTATTTATACAACATTGAAATCTTGCGATTAACTGAAAGAAGAAAAATAATGCGTTATGGACATTGGACAAATTGACACTGGCGGCGATTTTGTTTGACAGATGGGGGGCATGAGGGGGGATACGGGACACTTTTGAACCGATGTGGTCAAAAAAGAGGCGAACAATTTTTTCTCTCGAATTTGTTGACCTTTTGGTGTTTCTTCAAAATTTTGGGGACAACTGTATACTGTGTTCCCCTACTGTTAAAGGTGGAGGTCTTGTCCCCTCGATCCCCAAGATCGCCGCCCATGCAAAATGAACACGCGTCATACAATTTAGCTACTATGTTAACAAACCTTCGGCCTTGCCGTTCTGGCAGCGCACCGTCATGGGTCTATAGTCTTGAGGGGCGCCGTCATACAACCACAAGAGGCGCAGGAGGAGCGAACCCCACGCGTCTACAGTTAAATTCGACACTGACAGACAGACAGACAGATCAAAAACCAAGAATAGGCAGACAGAACCGACATCACCATGCACTATGGATCATCACTCACCGACGAGGATTTAATAATCAATCGTTTGGACTCCACATTCTCTTGTAAGATGTTGTAGACTGCTGCTGCAGGATCTGCCACGTCTGTCTTTCTGTCTGTCCGTCAATCTGTCTGTCTGTCTGTCTGTCTGTCTGTCTGTCTGTCTGTCTGTCTGTCTGTCTGTCTGTCTGTCTGTCTGTATTATCTGCTGCCGGTGCTGCAGCGGGAGTGCCGCCAGTGGCCATCGGTGACGATGCAACTGCCAATCAAGCGTCCAATATGTTAAGTGATAATTGCGTGAGATGTAGCTGTTACTGGAAGCCACAGTTGACCAATGCCGCGAAAACAACTTGTCGAATATTCGGAAATATGTCTCTAGGTATATATATATATATATATATATATATATATATATATATATTTGCACGCGATCATCAACATGTGTGTATTATACGTATTATTACATGTATATGTGTATCATATGCATTAAATGTATATATAATTATATATACAATGTTATACATATTATATATAGCCTATAGTATATATGCGTACATACATATATATCTTGTGTAATGTATATATATATAACATATGCGAATTGGTTTCTATTTTACATGGATGTATATTATATGTTTAAATGTATGTATGTATTCGTATGTATATTGTGTGTATTACATGTATATATATATATTCATTATATATACACATATAATCATGTGATATATATGCATATTTATACGCTATCTATATAGCCTGTAGAATGTATAGAAGTGCAAATGGAAGTCGCTGTCATTGTCTCTGTATGTCTTTGTATCTCTTTCCACATGTCTGCATGGCTGTCTGGTTACGAGTTCGTGTAGGAGCTTGTCCATTTCGATAACAGGTTCACAGTTAGGCAAATTCAGAAATAACTGTCGTTGTCAACACATAGGCCTTATAAGCAGGACTCGTCATCATCATCGTCGTCGTTGTCGATATCATCATCTTCATCGTCGTCGTCGTCGTCATCATGTAACTCGCGGTAAAAACGGTAAAGGTGGCTTAGTGACAGTCGTCCATCACCACGCATCCAGAGAGAAGCTTAGGGGCATCCGTCTGAATTTTTATCCTGCAGCCATGGTCATCAATCACGTGGTCGAGTGGACAGAATGATTGATAGCAGAACAGAACTATCACATTGTTCACTTTAGTAAGTAAAGAATTATGTGACTGGCTCTTCAGAAGTCGCTGGTGCTCTATCCAGGTGAAAGCAAAAATCTTCTCTCTAGAGGTGGTCGGTAATCCGTATACCCTCTTCAGTCGAACCTCAGTTCGCTTTGTAAGCGCCTTTGCCTCTTTGCTTAGCCGGGTCTGTAATTACTTAAGCTCACTTCTGGTCTCTCTGGCAACCGGACTCGGACATCCAATGGACATCAATCTCTGGACAACCCCTCTGATACGACGCAGCGCTCGTGAATAAGCTGATGCTTCGCGCTTAGCTTTAGAGTAGCGCTTTAGAAATTTGGAGGTTACGATTTCAATTATATATACAGTGGAAATGCCAAAGTTCTATCACATTGTTCGTTAACTATAGGCGTAAACGAACAATGTGATAGAACTTTGGCATTTCCATTGTTTCAGTGAAAGTAGAGCTTGCAAAATATTGAACACGACAGAAATAGCACAGTTTACGAAGGTATGATTTGAGACCAATCCCCAATTACTCTTGAATAACTGCAGGAAGCGACACTTTACTGCAGGCTGTACGAGATTTGCTAGAGAAAGCACGCGGCCGTTACTGCTTTATTAAAAGACGTTTTTGTTGCCTATATAGATGACATGAGTCTGCATGGCGTCACCACAGATTAGCAGAGACTTTAAGAGACTAGACGGCGCTACGCAAATGTTTATACAACTATACATAGACGCATTTAAGCTAGCGGGTCTATGTTGAGGCCTAAAGCCTTAAACCTTCTTAAACTTTCCTTCTTACACCTGATTTGTAGATCACTGCAGAATATCACTGCTCTCATGCAAGACTTGTTTGTTAAAGCGCGCTATAAATGTTTAGTTGTATTGTATAGATGGGCGTATTGTTGCATAGACATTCTAAAAATTTAATCATATTGAACAACTTTAAGAAGGTTTAAGAAGGACAGTTGGATGGACGGATGGATGGATGGATGAATTTATCTATTAACTATACAGAGCGGCGAGTTTCATAGTCATACGAAAGTTATGTTTGCATCGTTTGCTCAATCGTACTGTTGGTTGCACTTGTTTGAGATGACCACTTAACTGACCTAAAACCGGACGTTATGGCTCGAGTGGTAAGATGTCTGTCTCCTAATTATAACACCCGCAGTTCAAACCTCCGCTGAGCGGCGCTGATAACACGTGGTTAGCAGATACTTTAAGCGGCAAGTAGACTGGTGCCCTGCGTTTGGCATTCGAGTGGCGCTTTAGTAGTTTGAAGATTACGATTACGATTAAATGGTCCGATCAACTCAAACGAGGTGTTATGTATTGTGAGAGCGTGTCCGCTCTAAGCTGTCACTCTTCATGTTCCAAGCACTTGCAAATCGTTTATCATCCAATTTATCTCCCATGGTTACGCCATACAGCTCTGCCGACCAGCAACTGCTGGAAAGTATGTTGTTCTTGGCACACGTCTTGTCTTTGGCCGGTGGTCATTTATAGTTGCCGGTCCCTCCATCTGGAACTCTACATGTATATAGCCTACTTCTCATGTTCACAACATTACTCTCCTATAGTACCGAGACTGCGGTCTTTTGCTCTAAACTGAAATATTACCTCTTCCATGCAGTCTATGAATCTTAATCGTTGTCCGGCTTCAATGTGCACTTCTGCGCTTCGTCAGAAGGTTATTATCAGAAGACAGCTCTATTGTAGATTGTATTGTATTCCTTGGGCCATAAACATAGACATAAATAGATATGGACCTCCGATCGCCGTGTGCGATGAATATCAAGTCCTCTGAAGAGTACCACTGAGATGCCAACGCCCATTGCCATTTTCACCAACCATCATAATTATTCCGCTGTCCAATATCAGCTATAGCCGTGAACTCTGATATTTAACGCAACTTTCCCATCTATGGCGATCGGCGTCAGTATCGATTCTGACAACGAAAGGTTATTGTGTGTAGACC